>JZKD02S0611963.1:983195-996828 GCA_000966675.3 Picea glauca | reverse complement strand
AGGCCCTCAAAATGGCCCTGGAAGTTAAAACCTGCTAAAAATAGTAAATTGCCAAAATGGCCAGAAAACTGTTTTGAGCCATTTGGAAAAGGTGGGTGGCCCCTGATATCCACCTAGATCAGTTGTATCCCTTCATTTTGTTGGATAATAATAAAGAAAGGACTTGGTAATTTCTCTCGTGGACGTAGCCCACACTAGGTGAACCACGTAAATCTGTGTCTCTCTTGTATTATGTATCTTCTATGTTTTCTTTCCGCATTTGTTTTATTTTATTGCTCCATGGTCTTGTTTTTATAACAAGATTGATATCATCTTCTTTGAGTGTGGCCTCCAATAGGGGCTTACTAGCACAGGTCTTCTTTCTTCCTGAAGGTTTCTGTGCAGAGACCTTCCTCTTCTGTGGAGTTATTGTTTTAACAGGGGGATATTTTGGTGAGGTAGCTTTGCCTTCTTCTTTCTTTTCTCTTTCATCCCCTCCTCCCTGTCCATCTACTTCATCTCCTCCCCCTCCTAGGGAGTCAGATCCATTTCCTTCAAAGGCGTTGTCTTCCTCATCAATCTCTACATATTGGACTTCCTCCTTTTTCTTCTTCTTCTTCGCGTTGGTCTGTCCAACATGCTCGACCCGGGTGACCAAGGGGATTCCTATAATGTTAGTGTCGAAGACCTCTGCATCTGCAATGGGTATAAGGAACTCCTCTGACCATTCCTTGGTGATATGTTGCATGTCTTCATCAGTCAGCTTGTAATAATACTGTAATTATTCCTTGCTCTCATCCTTGTGCACAGTGATATATATGAAATGTTGATCTGGGAAGAACTTAGCAATTGGTATGTACTGGTGCAAGGTACATGGTGTCATGCGTGGGAATGACTCTATGGAAAACTTCAGTTGTTGATAGTAGGCGTGGAACACTGTGTTTGACTGCCATTGCTTTGACATGTCATTTGTATACCATAATGTAGAAAATCTAGCTGCCAATGGCTCTGATGGTACAATTTCTGGAAAAGCTTCACCCTTAGGCATTTATCAAGAGAAAAATGCAATCACCACAAGTAGCTAGCTGAAGTGGAACTCGTATCCTTGATCTTGTGCTTCATGATAGTCTTTCTCAATCTTTTTGGCAAGGTAACCCACCCAATTCATTTGAATTCCCTCCACGCATTTCCCTGTGAGGTCCACCACGAACCCGATGACTTGTGTGTGGCGGTTATTTCAGACGTGTTTGCCAGCTATGAGTTGTCAAGCGAGGCACACTGCGCCATATTGGATAGAGGCTACCTTTTAGCCTCACTTTCCCTTTTCTACTTCACCGTATGCCTCTTTTATTCGCTGTGCTAGGGAGCGGTCTGAGGCCTTCCCTAGGTAGAACTGCCAAGGATTGGGTCCATGCATGCTCAAGCCTTTGATCAGGTGGATAAAAACTGGATCCATAGTAGTAGACCTGTCAATCCATAAGTATCCACCATGATAACACGACAAGAGGAGTTTAATAACACAATATTTAACCTCCTGATGTCGGCCAAAATGAGGAATCTTCATCACGTTGAGTATAGTGGACTGCACCAACTCCTTTATCCATGATTGGGCGACAATGTGAGGCTACTTCCCTGTGGTCTTCATTAAGTATCTAGGAGGGGTGAGCATGCTGTAGTTTGTTCTGTCTCCAAGCTTAAAGTCACTGTTCTTCAGGGATGGGATCTGTCCCAACTGGCTTCCAACTACGCGTATCCCCTTTGGGATGTACGCAGTGATCAAAGTTTACTCATAGTCCCGTGGGATGTTGTCACGGTTAACCATGTCATCCAAAGGCGAGATATAATCAGGTAATATTGATGGCATCTGGTTTGCATTAGCCAAATCGTTGCGATGCTTACTTTGATTCTCAGTCACGAGGTTAGTACGACCCGAACATCATGTAGTCAAAGGGGAAGCCTGCATTCCCCTAGTCGACGATGCCTGAAAACCTTCAAACATATCTCTGTTAGCCATAAACTTCTTAAGGACCTCTTCAATGGACTTCTCTAACTCAGTTTGTTCATACGACATTCTCACTTTTAAACAAATAAGTAGGGGTAGACGAACAGACAGGTGGGGTAAACAAGCGGATGGCGATGTCTAGGTTCTGAAATCACAAATCGACACACAATAAGTTATTTGTTAGAAACGTTAATCACAGATGGTGAAAATTGGTCCCGACGCATCGACCTATGGGTTAAATAAGCGAGAGTGGTAACAAATTCTTCTAATGGGAAGGAATGCTTCCATGAATGCAAATTTGTCTATTATGGCACAGTCTCAACGTCCCAAATGTGGTCTATTCGCCCATAAATGTGTTTCCTATCAAATCTGGAGTGTTTTTCTAATGGTCGAGGTGCCTCCAACGGACATATAGCCTCACCGAGGTGAGTTCCCATTCTGCGTGGTCCTGCTATTCTGACGAGGTTTAGAGCCTGCAACCCTGGCTCCTGTGAAGTCTTCTATGTAACCTCCTATAGATTTTCTAACTTGAATTTCTTCTTACTGAGCTTCCTTGCCTTATTTCCTATGATCTGAGTCTTTCTAACTATTTTTGGATTCCTCTTTCCATTCTTATTCTTATTTTCTCCTTTCGTAGTGACTTTGCAGTGTTGATGTACTTCCAATGGGCTCGATGTTAATATCCTTTCCCTTACCACTTCTTGGGTGGATTTACTTTCTTCTTGCATGGATAGGTCCCTTAATCCTTCTTGAGCTCTTTCAATTTCGACAACTAATTCTCTTTCCTTCTACTACTTCGACTTAACTTCTCGTTCTCTTATTAGTCAATCTATTTTTCTAGCTATGAAATCCCTTAGTTCTTGATTTTTCTTTTCTGCAGCTTCTTCCTTTGCTTTCATTCTGATCTGATCCTTCTTAAACCAATTTTTTCATAACAAAAGAGGGAAAGGGGCCTTGTTCTCAATAAACTTAATGAATTCAAATTCCTCTTTAGTCGATGTTCCATGAATAGTAACAGGTACATTAGTAACTCTTCCACATAAGCTTATCATCTTTCCTTTGAATAAACCTATTCTTCCCAATGAAGATACTATAGTAGGCTTTCCAAAAAATTTCCAAGTGCTTTCTGTCATAATATTCACTTGTGTTTCCTCATCCAAGACACAGTCTATGTCAAATTCTCCTATTCTTGTACCTATGCATTGTTTTTCTTTCATGATCTCTGGTAAATTGACATCTTTTTGAGAATTCATTACTTCTTTTAACTGTACTAATGTAGTCTGAAATTCCTCTTATCCTTTCTTTTTCTGATCTTCTAACATGCTCTTATTCTCTTGACTCATGTTCATTTGTTTAACTTTAACAATCATCCTTGGGAAATCCTCAACCTCATGACCAACAATTTTACAAAAAAGAAAAATAGGGCCTATACCAGGGCATTTATTAGCAAGATGCCCGGTCTTCTGCAGTTATAACATAGGGTTAATCCTCTCTTCCTCTTGTACTGTGCACTAGGATCACAGTGATGGACCTGCAATCTGCAAAATTTCTTTCTAGGTTCCTGCATCCACTTGTTAGTCCAAAACTTCTTTCTATGCATAGGAATAACATATATTTCTTTATTTCTATTAGCCTTACTTAGATCAACTCTTTCTTCCTCCTGTGCCCTAGCTTTAAAACTAGGACAAAATTTATTAAACATACCTAAATTCATGTTTTCGAAACAAAACCTTTTTCTTATCTTACTCTTATAAAAGTACAAAGATTTACCTCTTTCAAGATCTTATCTCAGATCAAGTTTCTTTCTTAGCATAGAGCTTCACAAGTCAGGTAGAATGCTACGCACTACAATGACAGATCTACGCACAAAGCTTCTCTTTTATTTACTTTAGTTCCCAACAATCACAGTTCCAGGTCCTGGCAACAAAACCATTTGTTGGCACAGGGGCATACCTAGGGTTCAACACTTCAACAACATACCAAAAAAACCCTAACTACCGGCCCTTTCAGCAACACCTGCAAAGTAGGCGAAGTCTCACCCGAGGTAGAGGTAGGGGGGGTTACAGGACTCAAGTGTCTGTAACTAAGTTGGGACATAGATCTGTGATTATAATACCTCGCAAAGTACTTATAATATAACATGCATTAGCTTATCAACTTCATTCACATCATAGAACAAACCCTAAGTATAGATCGATGCAGTAACAATGATAAAATACATATCATGCTTAGAATCATAAGTTAGATCTAGCACCTTCAATAGAAATAAAGCACTAAACATTCATGGATATATCTATCATATATAACACTCAATGCACTAAGTAGATTCACAACATAGACATCATAGCACAAAGAAAACCATCAACACATGATATATGTGGTTCACCCCAGTGTGGGGCTACGTCCACCAACTGCTTCTTGTTCTTTATTAGGCCTCAATCTCTTACACTCTTATTCTCCTATCCACTAAGACATAGAGCCAAGCTTTGCACCAATAGTTGATCTGTTCACTAAGCACCAGATCCACCTTCCCAAAATTAGGTCAAAGCATATAGCCAACTCCTCTATCAAGTACAGAGCCTTACAAAAATAGTTTGTTTCACTAAGAAACCCAAACTACTTGCACTTAACCTTGAAAGCTATCGACTATCAACCACTTTCTACATTACATTCTTACTTATTTATACTTTTACATTTACAAAAAGGCCTAATCATGGGTAAACCCATGGGATGACATCCCATAAACCGTTACAAAACCCTAAGAACCCCATGTTGGGTCCACAAAGCCCACAAAACAAGTGATATATGTGATCTCAACTCCTCTTGGGCGTTCCTTCCTCGATCATTGCATTGAAGTCCAAAAAGTGGTCAAACCTGACCAAGATTTCCTCAAAACTTGGTCGAGGGCCAACAAATGACATGCAGAACAATAACCAGCAAGTATGCATATTCTAAAGATTCAATTAAATGATAATTAAATACATAGTGGAATACATTCATGTATAGGTAGATAATACTATAACAGAGAGAACTTATCTCTATAAAATAAGACACCAACTGGCTACAGACCAAGGACGTTCCACCCAATCGTAGACACTACTGTTCCAAATCTCAACAATAGTGTCACCCCCGAGCCAGGGCTATGAATCCACAAGGACCATTCCAGAGTGTTACTTGGCTTATCCAAACTAGTCAGCACTCAGCTCTCACAAGCTTTCCCAACACTCATAGTAGTACAAGTACCCATCTCTCTTCTACCTAGATTGCACCACCTAAGAGAATGGACCTCCACCCTTCTCTGCCACGCTGTTCCTAAGGCATTCCTTCTCCTTATTTTGGGCTCCTGTGCAACTGGTCGAGAATATCAATGATGTAACTCTCAGGACTCAAGGTTGTGAACAACGCTGGACACATGCCAACACATCTCATACATGTAGGTCTCAAGTCATGGCTGGATCACACCAGCGACCACTACAACCAACAATACCATGGCTAATATTCAGAATTTTGGTTCCCTTTCACAACACAAGACACGAGTGAGGATGGATCAATGAGTGATAGGTAAGGATGGAATGAATGAGCGAGTGAGTAAGTGAATGAAGGAGTGAATGAGAAAAATGAGCGATGAGCTATCCGCCGAACCCCCCATCAGACTAGAGGCGGGTTTAAGTAATTCGTGGGGAATCAAGAACCTCCTAGCCTTCCCCAAGAAGCCCACATAACTGATCCACCCCCCTTAGACCAAAGGGTAATTAAAATAGAAAATAAACATTTTTCCCCTCAAGGCCCCCCTCTCTTGTGGAATCATAGCCCCCTATAACTCTAGTCCTTGTCTGTCTAGCAATCAATGTTGTATGTATTATTAATAATGATCAAAACATTACATTTCTTGGGCACATTGGCATTTTAATAATTATTTGGGCACTTTGGCCTCTCAACATTGTAACAATACATTATTTTAAATGGGGGTTTCGAAACCCGAGGTGTTACATCCCCTCCCCCTTATTTTAGCATTGTCCTTAGTGCATATACAAAATAGAGATCAAAATCTCAAAATTTATTCAAAAAGATGTGGGTAATCTACTCGCATGGCATCTTCATGCTCCCAGGTAGCATCTTCAGGACTGTAGCAGGTCCACTGAACTTTTACCAACTCTATAACTTGATTCTGAAGCATTTTGACCTTTCTGTCCAATAACTGCATTGGATGAACATGAAAGTCTCATTCTGTCTCTACCTGAATCAGATGCCAATCAATAACACGGTTAGGATCATGTACTGTATTTATTTAGTAAAGAGACATGAAATACATTATGCACATTCATGGAAGCAGACAATTCAAGCATGTATGCAACTGGCCCTATTTTGTCCAATATTTCAAATGGACCACAGAATCTGGCTGCCAACTTTGTACAACTACCCAATTTCAAAGAGATTTTCTTGGGCGCCACTTTCAGAAGAACATGCTCCCCTACTTTAAATTCTTTAGTTGTCATGTTCTTGTCTTCATAAACTTTCTGTCTATCCTGAGCTGTCTTTAAATTCTGCTTGATCTTAA
Organism: Picea glauca; assembly: GCA_000966675.3. NCBI lineage: Eukaryota > Viridiplantae > Streptophyta > Pinopsida > Pinales > Pinaceae > Picea > Picea glauca. Next base: position 990,289 of record JZKD02S0611963.1, on the reverse strand, counting down.
CCATTTGGTCTTCCATATCCTTGAGAAACTCTATCCCAAGTACCACTCTGTCTGCTGGGTTGTCCCAACTCACTGGATTATTTCATTTCCTACCATACAAGGCTTCAAATAGGATCACTCTCAAAGAATCTTGATACCCATTATTATATGCAAACTCAATCAAGTGTAAGTAATCCTCCCACTTAAATGGCTAATCCATCACATACATTCTCAACATATCTTCAATTATTCGGTTGAACCTCTCTATTTTCCCATCTGATTGGGGATGGTATGATGTGATAAAGTTCAGATTTGTACCAAATCCTTTAAACAATCCCCTCTAGAAATTGGAGGTAAACTTTGTATCTGTATCCGAGACAATTGTCCTAGGTATCCCATGCAACCTAGCAATCTCTCTCATGTAAATTTCTGCAATATTATCTGATGTATGTGTTGTCTTTACCGAAACAAAATGAGAAACCTTTGTTAATTTGTCAACCACCACCATGATGGAATAATGTTGCTTATTCGTTCTGGGTAATCCTGTGATGAAATCCATGGTGATCACTTCCCATTTCTTCTCTGGGATTGGTAATGGATGCAGCAAACCCACTGGGTGCCTATGCTCAACCTTCACCTTATGACATTCCATACATCGAGCGATGTAATCAACAACATCCTTTTTCATTCCCGGCCAAAAGAATTGGCTTCTTATTGCTGTAATTTTTTTCTGGTAACCAGGATGTCCAACATAAGGAACATCATGAATTTCCTTCAATACCAAATTCCTTATTTCTATGGAACTAGGAACATAGATTATATTCTTATGCATGAGTAATCCATCTTCCTTTATTTCATACTCCTTTATTTTGTACGGTACATATCCTTGCTGTAAGATTTCCTTTACCTATAGGTAATGTTGATCTACAACAAGACCATCTAAAATTCTTCTCTTCAAATCTGACTGATGCATACTGACAACAGTAGCATGCATGAGATGCACTCTTCTACTAAGTGCATCAACAAATTTATTCTTTTTTCCTTTGATACACTTGATATCGAGGTCATATTCACTTAAAAATTCCAACCATCTTGTTTGCCTGGAATTCAAGGTTGGTTGTTCAAAATGACACTTCAGTCCAATGTGGTCTATCCTTAATTCAAATCTCTTCCCCATTAGATAATGCCTCCACATCCTCAAGGCATGGACAATGGAAGCAAGCTCCAACTCATGTGTGGCATAGTTCCTCTCATGTTCATTAATCTTTCTAGACTCATAATCAATGACGTGTCCATTTTGCATGAGGACTCCCCCAAGGCCTTCCTTACATGCATCTGTACATACCATAAAACTTTCATTTGGGTGAACAATCTTTAACACAGGTGTATTAGTAATTAATTTCTTCAACATATTAAAATTCTCTTCACACTTAGGCATCCATTCAAGGTTAGTTCCCTTATTTTGTAAAGAAGTGATGGGATGAGAAATCTTAGAGAACCCTACTATGAACCTTGTATAGTAACCAACTAATCCCATAAAAGATCTTACTTCTGACACATTTTTGGGTGTTGGCCATCCTATGATGGATTCAATATTGTCTGGATCTATTGCTATGCCTTGCTCTGAAATAATGTGCCCCAAGTAATGGATCTTCTTTTGATGAAACTAACACTTACTCAGCTTGGCATACAACTAATTTTCTCTTAGCACTTGCAATACCAGTCTTAAGTGATGTTCATGCTCCTCTTCAAACTTAGAATAGATAAGTATGTCATCCAAGAAAACTATGAAAAAATTATCCAAATAATTTCTGAATATTCCATTCATTAAGCACATAAAGACAACTGGTGCATTGGTCACTCCAAATGGCACCACTACAAATTCATAATGCCCATACTTGGTCCTAAAGGCGGTCTTATGAATGTCTTCTTCCTTGATTCTTACCTGATGGTATCCTGACCTCAGGTCAATCTTTGAAAGTATCTTTTCTCCTCTTATTTGATCAAAGAGGTCAACAATTCTGGGTAGAGGATACTTTTTATTTATGGTATACTTGTTCAGTTGTCGAAAGTCAATACACAACCTCAAGGTTCCATCCTTATTTTTGAAAAAAGGTACTGGTGATCCCCAAGGTGAAACACTTGGACGTATGTACCCTTTCTTCAACAATTCCTCAAACTGCATTTGTAATTCTTTTAACTTTGGTGTACTCATTCTGTAAGGTGTTTTTGACATCGAGGAAGCCCCTGGGATTAAATCAATTGAGAAATCTATCTTCCTTTTTGGTGGCAACCATGGTATTTCTTGGAATACATCTTCAAATTACTATAGTAATGAGAAATCTTCAAGTCTTGGCCCCTTTGTACTTTCTAGCTCTTCCACATGAGTTGCATATAGTTGACATCCTTTTCTAAAACATCTCTTCAGTTGTAAGACTAAAATCTCCCTTATAGAGATGGGTATTGGAACTCCTTTCACAGTGCTCTGTTTTCCATCTCCATCAAGACATGTAAATGTCTTTCTATGACAATCCAGGACAACATGATGCTTGTCCAACCAATCCATTCCAGTCATAATATCATAAGACCCCAATGGTATGATATTTAGGTCAGCATTTGTATTCACACCATTAAGACTTATGGAACATCCTTTGACCATATCCTGGATTCTCCTTTTGGTTCCAGTGGCCAACTGAACCAAACTTGATTTTCCAAGATTACTTTTCTCCAAATGTAATATATCCACTATTTTAGGATCAATGTAACAATGAATTGCTCCTGAATCAATCAAAATAGAAACAGGGTGATTTATGATCTTACCTTCCACCTCGATCATATTGGACTGGTACTCTGCTAGTCGATAATATAAAGATGCATAGATTCTTCCCATATATTCGACTGTTATAGCCTATTGGACGTAGTGAAAAGTCTATTGGCAAATTCAGTGAAGAGACAACGAATGCTTGTCATTGATGGAAACATTGAAGATGACAGGAAAACAGAAGACAAGTTCAAAGAGGTGAATGATCGAAAGCAGTGAGTAATCGAACGCAGCAAGAGCCGTTAGATTTGGTGCAGGGTCGTCGACAGCCATCGGATCTGTGGAAGTTGCACAGAGGATAAGACCCTATGAACAAGAGGAGAGAAGTCCTGATAGGCATCGAGATATCGGCCATTGGGAAATCGGAGTTCTCGAGGTCGTGTGCATTGTGACAACAACAGTCGTGAAATCCCGACGGGATCTGGACCGTCCATTCGTGTGGATGCATGGCAGCGATTGGGCGTCACCGGGAAAAGCTCAACAGGAGGCTTCATCGAAGAATCAGGAATCAGAGTTTCATGAGTCCTGTGCACAATTACAACAAAAACCCCAAAATCGCGATGAAAGAAATCCCGACTAAACCTGAACCGTCAGATCAACATGTGATCTAGATCGTTGATTCAACTCACGAAAGTAGACCATGTCATCTAGAGACACGTGGCACAACCAGGTAATGACAGGTGTTAGGTAGATTCAACACTTCAGGCACATGTAAGTCATGAATCAGAGTGACAGGTGGCAGTATGCAACACGTGTCAAACCACGTGTGACGACAGTGGAGTATCAGGGAATGGGGATCGAGACTTTGAAATGTCAAGAACACACTGCAACAGAAACTCTGAAATCGCGAAATGCGATATTGCAATTCAATCGCAAATGTTAAGTCAAGATTGCATCAGGACCGTTGATCACAGCTCGTATCGGAGTTTCGGGAATCGTGAGTTCAAAAGGCAAAGAACACAATGAAACGGGAATTTCGATTTCGCGATGAGTGAATTCCTGACTTAATATGAACCGTCAGATCTAGAAATAATATGGATCATTGATTTGGTTTCATTACGGAATGCCGGAGATTGGGTTTTGGTATTGACAAGAACTTTGAGCATTAGAAAATCCAAAACCCCGATGAGAGGGTTGACCGAGGTCATATGTTGACAGTCATATGGGCCAAGGTCTATAGCCAGCAGGGCTAGCGTATGAAAGGAGCGTCGGGATTTGGATGATCGGGAATCACGCGGGTGTATGCATTGAGGAATCACAAACCCTGTAGCCCCGACAGGGTAAGGTTGTGGTCACAGAGTGATGGTCACGTTGACCGGGAGCTAAGCTCAGGAGGGCTAGCGTATGAAAGTGCTGAAACCCGATTTAAAGGGGAAGAATAATTAAGATTATCCAATGGTGCGGATAAGGTTTGAATGTGATCGGAGGGTTGTTGTTCTTTCTCACACATTAACTCTTTCAGTTACAAATCCATTAGTAAAGTGGACTCATGATTGCAAATTAGTTGTCGATCAGTTGGCATTTCAGTTGGCTAAACAGTTGTCGTCTTTTTCTCCAAGGAGTTGGGAAGTTGAAACGTTGTCCCCGTGTGTATAAAAGAAGATGAAACAGACTGTGTCTAGAGAGTTGTTCTGATGAGGAAATGAGTGAAACTGTAAGGAAGAATACAGAAGAGGATGCATGGGAGGAAAGGAAGCAGATGTGCAGAGTGAAATGGAACGCATAGGAGAATAGCAGAGCAAGAGAAAATGAAGAGAAAAATAGCAGAACAGATCAGACTTACAGAACATAGAAAGGAAGGTAAGAATTTATTTATCTGGGAAATTGTCTGTGTATTCATTATTTTGATATTTAAGGGTGGTTGGGAGGTGCTCGGGAGGACTGTTTTCCTCAGAGGTTCAAGTAGGATCTTGAACACAGGGAGTTGCAGCTTCCATCTGGTTGCAGCCAGAGAAACCAGGGTGGCAGGGTGGTACTAGGGTGAACTCTTATTCTCTGTTATATAGGTTGGAGCCTGTGTAACTAGAAGTTGGTGCTTCCATCCAGCTGGTGCTGGAACATTCAGGAAGTTGGTGCTGAAATATTCAGGGAGTTGGTGCTTCCTTCTAGTGGGTGCTAGAGAAACTAGAGAGTTGGAGCTCTCAAACAAGTTGCATCTTGTAAAACAGAGGTAGCAGCCTCACATTGAGTTGGTGCTCAATTGTAAATGATGTACAGAACTGAAAAAGACTATCTATCATTTCGAAGAAGAAGAGGTTTTCTCCCTTTATGGGTTTCCTCATGAAAATATGTCTCTGTGTGTACTTTATGTGTGACTGATGGTCTTTATTTTTACTGTACATATGCAGTATGTTGTTGATGATCACTTGAAGAAAGATTAATAATATTTAAAAGGGATAATATTGTTTAATCTCATAAACAACTGATTCAACCCCCCCCTCTCAGTTGTTTTAGTATTTTCAACAAAGTCTTCACTCTTTCCTTTCTGTGTGGGAAATCCTTGTACACGTGATCTTATTTGCATCCCCAACATTCAATAGATGGTCTTCCTCTTTTTCCCAAGGAGTCTTCTTTCTTGTATTCAACCTTAGCATACTAATCTTTATGATTTCTATTAGGCTCATTCCTATTGAAGGGATATTTGAATCCTTTACTCCTCTGATCAGACTTATCCTTCTTTGGTGCCTAACATGAGACACCTCTGGACTGCTTATGGGATCTTCCGATGCATAAAACTTTGTTTCTACGTAAGGAAGTGAGTGGCGTCTATGAATTTTGCTAGCACTTCTCTAATAACCATATGTTCCACAATTCTCTCTTCTTTCACGAAACCTGCCTTCTCCCTCTTTCTTTGACTTTGATCCCTTCTTCGTTTGCCTCTACAACAGATTTAATCTCTGCACCACTTGATCATTTATTTGACTTTTCTCTCTCATCAATCTCTCATTATTTTCTTTGTAGATTTGCACTTCTATTTTTAGGCATATTACAGTTTCACTAATGTTTCCTTCTCTCCTTTCCCCTTGCGTCCATTAGACTCTCTCTACATTACCAAATTTGGTATTTTGGCCTTTGGCCTCCTTATCATGGATGGAGGCTTCCTGGCCTTCTTCCATTTATTCAATGCACATTCTGAGCTAATATGTCTAAAACCATTAATTCTAAAAAATGTGCAAGTGGCCATTTTGTTAGAATTATGCATATGATAAACAAAATTTGTCAAACCATGTTACAGGTCCCCCCTTTTTTTTTGTTTTCAGTTCATGAATAACATAGATGTATCCATCTACATCATATAAAACTTCCATGTTATCCTTTAGTCGATACAAAATTCAATTCTGCACAGGCACTTCTTTCAAACCACCTTCCCAAGTGACCACGACTAGAAACCGTGGCTAAATCCTTCCTGGAGCTATTCTGTATAAAAAAAAACCAATTCGTCCATTATCCCTCCTTCCCTCAGCTCTCAAATGCATGTGACCACAGTCATGACCCTGCGCTTAACTGAAAAATCACTTATCGAGAGCTTTGAGACTTCGTAAATTTCAGCCAGGACCAGATCAACGGTCCTCATCCTCATTCACGATCAACGATCAAAATCAACTTCGAGACTTCAACCTTCAGAAGTGTCAACTTCCCTCGCTTTCTTCCTCTTGGAACGCTTTTACCCGAAGTTCATGATCCATCGACATGTGTTCTCTTGCAGATCCATGACTATAAATCGCTTTAGTTGTTCGGGATTTGGGAGTTTCAAACTCTCCTCCTTATCTTTCTTTCAGAGTGCTTTCACCCAAAATTGACAATCCATCGATGCGAGTCTCTTACATATCAATGATTGTGAATCACTTCGTCTCTTTGAGCTTTAGGACTTTGGGTAATTATTTCCCTAGTGATTCACTCTACAAAACCTTTCAGAGTACTAAGTCTCTGAAGTGAGAGACCTGGTGTTGTAGGAAAATCTCCCTGCGGACAGGTAGATCACCTCTAAGGCTTGACCTTAACCCTAGACAGAAAAATGCTTAACGTGGACACTGACTTCCTTTCAAATCTATCTAAACTAATACATGAGAAGGAAGGATAACAGAAGTACCTCTTAATCGACATTTGTTCCTACACGCTCCGAGTTGCGCTCCAATCCTTTGCTCCTCACTGAATTCTGCAGACAAACAAGATACAACTACTTCCTACTCTATTGATATTAGCTTGAAAAAAGATCTATCAATTAATGATAAGTTCATGTAACATCAGACACAAACTAGAAAGAAACAGGCCAAGCGTGTCATATTAATGAGAA
>JZKD02S0611963.1:963017-979259 GCA_000966675.3 Picea glauca | reverse complement strand
ATGCTCGTGACCTCTATTTAATTTTTTAACAAGCTTGCCACAAGGAAGAGAAACTATGCTCGTAATGCCCCTAGCATGAAAGCTAGTGGCCTCTGTTTTATTTTTTAATGAGCTTTCCACAGAGAAGAAAAACTATGCTCGTGACCTCGGTTTCATTTTTTAACGAGATTGCCACAGAGAAGAGAAACAATGCTCGTAGTCTCTTCTTGATCATGGCTTCCGAGATGATAATTCTCTGGAAGGATACCATGTCAAGGGACAAAACTCAGTCATGACTTCCAAGAGATCTTCATTGGATGGAAGAGAATCACTCTGGAAGGAACACATGTCGAGGGTCGTGAAAGGGGTAAGGAGATCAAGCTCCAATAACCCTACCGAAGAGATCACCGTGTCAACTACCGGATCCAAATTATCAGAAGTTGAGGTCATGGGAGACAACGCCACATAATTGACATGTGGCGGGGACGATACTGTCTGCATATAAGAACCACTTAGGGAGGTAACCCAGTCGGGGTCGATGAATGAAAGTTGATCAATGGTCACAATTCTTCCATCGTGAGGAAAAGATATCACATGGAAAAGAGTGGATACAATAGCTTTCATGGCATAGACATAATCCCGCCCAAGGAGTAAAGTGAAATCCAAGGGGTATCGGACTACCATGACATCGATAAAGACAGTTTTCCCTCCCAAAGTTACAGGAAACTGAGGAAGGATACCTAAAGGTTGGCTAGTTCTTTTGTTAAAAGCTAACAGATTCTGTGTAATCGGTGCAAGTTGCGGACAACCCAAAGCGTACCAAGCAACAGAAGACAAAATACTAACGGATGCACCTTCATCTATCAGTGTTTGAGGAACGTCCCGACCACGAACCTGTACTGTAATCTGGAAAGGAACGTGAGAGGGAAGATGAGGTCCAGTTAGCGCACCCTAATCAAAAAGGATGGATTCAGTACTTGGAGGGGGTTCCACAGGAGGAGGAGGAATGCCCCCCGACATGGTAGAGTCTGTATTAACAAGAAAAACATGGGCAGTATCAGGTTTACTCTCTAGAAGGAGAGTAGGATTGATCGATGATTGGATCTGATCAACCAATGATGGACTTGGATAGACAACTTGGGCACTCTTCAGAGGAAGAGTGGGACTGACCGAGAAAGGGACTAGATCAGTCACTTCAACATTCCTTAATGGAGGAATGGGATCGACCGATGGCGAAACTGAATCGACCACTTGAGTTTCATTCTCCAAGGGAAGAATGGGGTCAACGGGTGGAAACTGATCGACCACTTTGGTGTCACTCTCTTGATGAAGAGCGGGGCTGATCGATGATAGAACTGGATCAGCTACTTGGGTTTTTGGTTCAATCGAGGAGGAAACTAGATTGACCACCTGATCAACCAGACTGACTGGGGATGGAACCAGATTGACCAGTCCATCAACCAACGATGGGTCGGAGGAAAGTTTACGATAACCTTTTGGAAGTTGAAGTTTTTCCAAAAGAGAAGAAGCCTCGGCCATGCGAGGACAAAGGTGAGAGTGATGATTACCTTTACATAACATACAAGGGAACTTGACAGTTTTCTTCTTCTTGCCAACTTGAACATCACTAGTTGACAGGGTATCATCGACATGACCGACAGAGGCTGATGACGTGGAGGACCACATTTCTAAGACCTGGGTAAGACCAGGGAAATCCCTCAGAAAGTGGTCACCCTTACAAAGGCTGCAAGGGAATTTGGGTTTTGTATTGTTCCTTTTAATCTTGTTGATCTCATCAACACTCCCAGTACTATTAACAGTAACTATTTTCTTAGAGCCAACATCTGATGTTGTTGGGGCCATGGTCCTTTTCGGGCTCTTCTTCTTATTCTCTTTTCGTTTCTTCTTCTTCTGATCAACCTGGCTACTTGCTTTAGAGCTTTCACTAGGTGAAGAAGGAGAAATGGAAGGAGACTTGATGGGCGAAAATTCGACATGATGTTGATGTGTGGGTGGTGCATTAACATCCAAAGTATTAGGTGCAACTAAAACATTGGGAATATTTGGGATCACCGGAGTGGGGAACAACCAAACTGGTAATCCAATAGTGAGTCCTGGAAGACTCAGTGTGGCAACATATGGAGGACCAAAGTTTCCAAATGAAGGAAAGGTATAAGGTTCCCCAGAAGAAGGGGTTCCTCCATTGGTACTCCCAGGATTCTAAGCCTTTAACACTGACTCGACCTAAGGTCTACTAAGTAAAAGAAATAGCATATGCTAATAGAATCTAAGAATCGCAACCAAGCAAACAGGACCTTCTTTTGATGACCGTACTAGTTGGTGATGAAATCCAACGTCGCGTGATCAATTCTAGAAGGGGCGGGGATAGGGTGGAACAGTTACAATGACGACCTGCTTAACAGACTTACACCTTGGTGCAAGCTTCCACGCAGTAATTGTGGATTTACCCTCCAAGGAGCCCGAGTGAGTTTGACCAATGTCTTCTCCAGGTACAGTGATACTTCCCGTCACCATCACCTTGTGTAAGACCCTAAAGATTATGGCCACTAAGGTTACCAATTCGCAGTCAGCCCCTGGGCGGGAACAGTCGATAGTCCGATCCGAACGTAAAGGCAGGGTATCAAGCCCGAAATCAACTAAAAGGCTTCCACGCAGTAATTGTAGATTTACCTCAAAGTGACCCCCATAATATGATCTGACCACCATAATCAGTTAAACCACGGAGGGTTAGTCCCCGTAGCTCACCCGAATGTGACCTCGTGCGTAACCCTTGTGTGAGAGGGGGATCCCAGGCAGACTTATATGATAACTGGATTTACTCTCCCTATCTCAGGATGCTATTGTTTGTTTTAGAAACTTTGGAGAGTTATGATCACAACCCTAATCCAAAGTACTAAGCCTAGTCTACTGTTGGTGGAGGATCCGAGAAAAGAAAAAGTTCTAGATAACTTTTAATTAGCGTTTATTTTTATGGTTGTTCTTTACGCAAAGGGGTGCATGGAAGTGAAACAAATGGAATTATGAATCAGACCCAAAGAATGCATCAAATATGATAAGCAGTCATTTCCTTTCGATGAACATCTAGCTAAGGGAGAGAGAGAGTTCTTTTCACTAACAAACACTATTAAGGAATGTCCTCAAACAATTCTTTTTCTCAATCAAATCCTGATGCAATGCTAAAAATTTTAAATGCCTTCTAATATGCTCAATCAATCATGAAGATATCTTTTATTGTTTGCATATGGATGATGATCAATACAACACAATGCTTGTCTTGCTAATTATCTTTCTTGGTATGAATGAAAACCAAACTTAGCACAAGCAAAAGTCACACAAAAAATATACCCTTTCGTAGCAATCAAAATGAAAAAGCGAAAGAAAAGGAAACAATCAAAGAGAAAAGAAAACTTCACACCCAAAAGAGAAAATTGAAGAACAATGACCTTGACTGAAATCAAGACAAAGAGGTCTGTAAACCTTTGATGACCTTCACCAGGGTTTTTAACTCAGCTGATGAGGAGAGAAGAACAATGCATGGGTTTCAAACTTCACTCAACAGGAAAAACTCAATGAAAATGGTGAAGAAGGCTGGAAGATCCAATTAACAAGGTATTTATTCTTCAAATAGACAGATGTCAAAGCTGAAAGGGAAGAAAAATTGACTCACTAGATCACTCAGTAAAAGAGACACAGAGGCAAACCCTGAAAAAGGCAGTTCTGGAGGGTTATTGGGCCAAAAAGAGGCTGGCACTCTGTTTCCAAGGGCAAGGAGCGCTATAGCACTCTGTGCAAAGCGATTAGGATTGCTGGCGCTCTGTTAACACTAGGACAGGGGCACCAGGGTCTGAAAACTCCAGAAATGTCAAAAAATTTCAAAAATTGGGATTCAAACTTGACAAGTATGCTGAGTGTGATAAGGTAAGGAGACAATCAGCTCATGAAACCAATCAAAAGAGGAATGAACTAGGTCTGAAACAATCAAGGGATGGAACTAGGTCAATGAGGAGAAATCGAAACAAGAGGCTTCGATCCGAGGCTATCTCCCCAGCGGAGTCGCCAGTTTCTGTTGTAGGAAAATCTCCCTGCGGACAGGTAGATCACCTCTAAGGCTCGACCTTAACCCTGGACAGAAAAATGCCTAATGTGGACACTGACTTCCTTTCAAATCTATCTAAACTAATACATGAGAAGGAAGGATAACATAAGTACCTATTAATCAACGTTTGTCCCTGGACGCTCTGAGTTGCGCTCCAATCCTTTGCTCCTCGCTGAGTTCTGCAGACAAACAAGATACAACTACTTCCTACTCTATTGATATTAGCTTGAAAACAGATCTATCAATTAATGATAATTTCATGTAACATCAGACACAAACTAGAAATAAATAGGCCAAGCGTGTCATATTAATGAGAATAACGACAACAGTGCTTACAATCGTAGATGCGAATGCGACAACTTCGTCAAGTCCCCTTCGTCTAACCCATGCTCGAAAGATCCACAACCTGGTTGATAGCAGCTTCACTGATCACTTCTCCTTGGCTGACTGTGTGTTTCCTATGAGATCATAGGTTTCATGCTAGCAATTATTCTCCCTTTTCCACCATCATAGAGCTTGCTTATATAGGTTGAGAGGAGCTTAACCTCTTGAGTTATGTTTAGAACAAGTTGGGAACCTCCTCCTTAGATCAGAGATCTGTTGATGAAACCAATAATTCGAGTACAACTGCCTCCTAATCTCGAAGATCCTTTCCTTATTCTCCTCACCGGGCTAACAACTGACCCAGATTAGGGAGCACTCCTTCAAAAGGGGCATCAGAGCGCTAGAATGCTCCCAGAGAGGCTTAAGGGGAGCGCCAGCGCTTCAAAAGTGGGCAACACTCTTGCAGAGGGGCAAGGAAGCATTATAATGCTCCCTGAGGCCTTATAGGGGAGCGCCAACGCTCCTAAGGCTGTTTCAGGGGAGCGTTCACCCTCAAAACCCTTGATTGGAAGCCCTTTTTAGGTGTTAAGAGTTGTTTGACTCCAGTGAACCAGTTCTCCTTCTTCAAACGAAGTACATAAGATGTTTTAAGTGCCTCCTTAGTGTCGTCATAATGGCAGTATGATTCAACAACATTTGCGACACTTGTAACCAACTTGCGACACTTGTGAAAGTTGTAAGGAAGTTGCGACACTTACGACAATTGAGAGGAATATGCGACACTGATCCAGTTGAGTGATTTTGATGTGTAACATCTGGCACCGTGTGTCCCTATTGATGGACAGTCCAGATGAAATTTGGGCTTCAGGCCTTCAGAAGTTATGTCTTTTAACATCCATCTTTCTTCCAAAGTGGTTATCCTTCGAAGTGCGGGATCTCCTGCCACACGTCCACCTTGATCAATGGTCTGAATCTACTTTGGCTCTTCGGAGTTTTGATCTTTGATCACTAACATGTCACATCACTTAATGCCTTTCAATTTGTGGGGGCGTGCATCAACGGTTTGTATTAGCCCACCTTTTGCCCCACAATTCTTTCGATGTTGACATGTAACTCCTTGGTGAAATCATGGTTTGGATTGTGGGACCACCTTGGGGAATTAACTCCCATGCAACTTGGTTCCCCACAATGCCTCTTGACCATCGATATCTCTCCCTAATGGGGTCTGATGCTTGTGACTTAACCTTTTCTTTGCTTTCATCAGACGACCCTTTTTCACCGACCTTCCAATCCAACGATCTTGGATATCTCTTGATCCCACGGTGACAATCACTCCCGAATTTGAAGGGGATGGTCATGAACCTTTGAACCCTTACAAAGGACCCTCTAATGTTCTAGCTCCTGCGTAGATTCTATAATTCCATTTCTCCTGATAATTTATAATTCATGGTCAGAATTCGATCTTGATCACGAGAATCTGATCAATAGAACTGACCCATACTGGCCAGATGTTTCAACTAGAATATTTGATACCAAACTATAACATACCCAGCCACTCATAGGCTGAGGTACACCACCTTCAGTACCATCCTTGGAATTCCTTTTCTTACTAATACCCTTTTTAAATAAGGATGCATAAAAGAAAAGGATATAATGACATGCACAACAATAACCAACAAGTATGCATATTCTAAAGATTCAATTAAATGATAATTAAATACACAGTGGAATACATTCATATATATGTAGATAATACCATAACAGAGAGCACTTAACTTTATAAAATAAGACACCAACTGGCTATATACCAAGGACGTTCCACCCAACCGTAGACACTACTATTACAAATCTCAACAATAGTGTCACCCCTGAGCCAAGGATATGAATCCACAAGGATGGTTCTAGAGTGTTACTTAGCTTCCCAAAACCAGTCAACATTGATCTCTCACAATCTTTCCCATCACTCACAGTAGTCCAAGTACCCAACTCTCTTCTACCCAACTTGCAACACCCAAGAGAATGGACCTCCACCCTTCTTTGCCATGCAACCCCTCATGCAATCCTTCTCCTTATTTTGGGCTCCAACGCAACTAGTCCAGAATATCAATGATGGAACTCTCAGGACTCACAACTATGAAAAATGTTTGACATAGACCAATTCATATCAAACATGCAAGCCTCAAGTCATGGATGGATCACACCAACCACCACTACAACCAACAATACCATGGCTAATATTTGGAAGTTCGGTTCCCTTTCCCAAGACAAGATGTGAGTGAGGATGGATCAATGAGTGATAGGTAAGGATGGAATGAATGAGCGAGTGAGTAAGTGAATCAAGGAGTGAACGAGAAAAATGAGCGATGAGATATCCGCCAAACCCCCCATTAGGCCAGAGGCGGGTTTAAGTAATTTGTGGGGAATCAAGAACCTCCCATCCTTCCCCAAGAAGCCCACGTAATTGATCCACCCCCTTAGACCAAAGGGTAATTAAAATATGAAATAAACATTTATCCCCTCAAGCCCCCCTCTCTTGTGGAATCATAGTCCCTATAACTCTAGTCCTTGTCTGTCTAGAAGCCAATGATGTATGTATTATTTTTTTTTTTAAATAAAAAAGGTGTAGTACCTGCTATATTATATTAACTCAAAACTTTGACACAAAAAACAGCCTCATGGCTACAGTTACCAAAAAATGCTGCCGGTAACCGGAAACCAGCATTATTGGGAAACATCTAGCAGTTATACAGTAAAATATTAAGCAAAGAGACATCTGTCCTGCCCGTAGGAAACCAGGACAGATGCCAACAGTCCAGAGAGACCTATAGCAATTGTTCAGAAAGACTAAAAAAAAACTGGAAAACAAGGAGCCATGATGTATGTATTATTAATAATGATCAAAACACAACATTTCTTGGGCACACTAGCCTTTTAATAATTGTTTGGGCACTTTGGCCTCTCAACATTGTAACAATATATTATTTAAAATGGGGGTTTGAAACCCGAGGTGTTACACCCTCTCTAAGAACTCATTCCTCTCTTGTTCCATTTACCCTCCCTTAACTTATTTCACAAATCTTCTCCCTTTATTTTTCAACCAGTTATTTCATGACACATGGAAACTCTAATAACTAGTGGGAGGATGACATGTGACAAAAAATGAATCCATGACATGTGGAAATCATTCTAGTAGTGACATGCAGAAAATTGTGGTAACCTATCACATAAAAACATGTGGTGATGACATGGATGTTGTCTCATCATTGACTAGGCATTGACTGGGTTCTTGGTGGATGATGACTGTGCAATTAAAATTTTAATTAATTCACAAATTTCCTAAGGTTTGAGGATCCAAGTCTCCATAGGCTCCTTCTATCTCACATTAAGTGCATGTTATAATTTTCAATAAAAATATAAAAATCTCCAATATACTCATGCATGTGGGATATATATTTTCCAAGAAAAGTCGAAATCTTAAAGGAGAAGGATGAATTACAATCAAGGGTCAGGATTGACCCATGAAAATTAATGGATAGTTGATGAGAAACAATTTTCCATAGGCTATATCTTGAGATATGGGAGTTGGATTTGGAAAACTTATACCTCATTTGAAGGGTAATTAGATGAGGAAGATTATGGAACATGTTTCAGGGGCTGAAATGGGCCATATTCATTTAAGAAATTGAAATAATAATCAACAATATTTTTATGGTGTGCTAATAAATCTTCTCAGTACCTCGACTTCATGAGCTCATGTATTGAGATACAGAACTCCAAATTATGCTCAAAAAGACTTGTTGGAAATTTGAGATGATGACGTTTACATATAAATTGATTTTCATGAGTGAGAAATTGAATACCATGCCTAGAAAATTAAAATAAAGTCCTCTCCTTTAAAGGGAATTCAATTAAAAATAAAAAAATAAAATAAAAGTTTATTTAAAAATGTTATTAAAGAAGAAAGGTGCCCGCTTCAAGATGTGAATGAAAATGATATAAATTCATTAATGGGACTTTATTGAGAAATTAATTAAAGTGGTTATTCCAAGAAAGAGAAATATCTAACTAGTCAAGAAGTTAGAAGAGATAATTTTAAAAAGCAAGAAAGGGCTTCATCAAAGGATTAGAGAAGGTTGCATTATCACAACAGAAGATCATAATAGAAGGGTCCAACCATCGACATGCAGCCAAGATTCTGATTAGAAAATAGAGATCTCCATATTCTCCATTCTTCTTCTTCTTCTACACCACTTTATCAAGGATTTTGTTCATATTTATGAACTCAACATAAGGCTGAGTTCTTGATTGTTTCTCTTGTATTATTCCAAGACTTTTATTATATGATCATGGAGTATTTATAACTATATATGTGATTGTCGAATTTAATCCATGATTGTATATTGGATTCATGGGAATTTAGTCTTGTGTTTGACAAGATTTATTTATGAACATTTAGTCCATTGGTTTGGTGAGATGTTTTGTATTGTTGAATAGATTTTAATAATAAAAATTTGCAAAGAACTACTTCGAGGTTTTACTTTAACGATCTCTCAGATCTTGGGATATTTGAGGATGATATTTTTGAAGTATCCCCATCCAATTCTTTCCAATTATGAATGCAAAACTCATTTAAAGTTCTTTAAATGATCAAAACTATTTCCTCCTTTTTTTGTGAGAAAAATGGATGTATCTTCTACTTGTATGTGATTAAGAGGGTTGCATAAATAGTCCCGAGTATGTATATATTCTAATATTGAATCCTTCAATATTTTAATTGTTAAAAATTAATATGTTGCATATAAATATCAAATCTAGTTATTAAGAGCCATTCCATGCACAAATAAAAGCAATAAATATCTGGGGTTTGTTGTCTAGAATTCTCCATAATCCATGATATTGAAGATATATTTTTCATCCAAAGAGTAGTACCACCTCTTTAAAAATGCAAGTATATTCATATCATTGTGAAGTTTTTGTTTGGATATTAACCAATTCAAACATCAATAAGTGTTAATCTGTTAACAATTGTCTAAGTATACAAGAGTTGAAGTAGAGTAGGAGTGTGACTCACCGATAGCCTAGAACGGAGTATGGGTATTCTCTAGGTGAAGAAGTGTATTCCAAATGAAGTATACTTGGTGTTTTCAAGCATCCAAGTGAGAAACGTCGTAGTTCCACATTCCCTCAAGAGGTGAATGATCGTAATATTCGACTAGGAACACTATGGGGTTGTGACTAATGGTATAAGAACTTGTTTGTTGTATATTTTGAAGAAGGGTATCAGAGCTTATTCATTACATATTTTGATTTAGGGTTAGATATATCTTCACCAATATATCATTGATAGATGGTATCAGAGAAAACTTTGAAGGTAGTTCATTGTTAAGTTATCTCTATGGGAACGTTCACAGACTAGGTGAACCGTTCAATGGAGAAAACTAGTTCATCATAGACTTTGCATCAAACTTAGAGAAAAGGTTTAGTTGATGGTGTGATGGAAAGGTTGGTCTGGATGCAAGCCTTGTATAGGATAGGAGAATAGATTTTGTGAAACAAAGAACTTGGAAAGGGTGGGTGATCAGATAACTCGTTGTTGAGTTCAACATAGAACTTGTCATGGAATTAATCGAAGAGACAATCTGGGTGTAGATGCAGTTGATGTGATTCATGTTGGAAGTAAGTGTCGGACCCTTTGTGCACACCATGGAGAGAAAAAACACATAGTTTTTTGGGTGGACCGAGCACTTGGGAAAGACAAATGAATGCATGATTCATTTCACAATGTTTCATAGATATAACCATAGAAGTGATAATAGAAGTGATTGTGAAGGGGAGTAGTTATGGGTTGCAACAAGTTGAAGAAATTGGGTGAATGACTTGATGCGACCTAGAGGATCTCCTTAGCAGGAAGTTGGTTGGGCACATTTCCATCAAGACATATTTGTTTCGTGCATCATCGAGGAAAAAAATTGAGTTTAGTTGGCTTGTTGGATGAGCACATCGACTGCAACCTTTAGATGAGGTATCTCTTCATATAGTTAGCAACAATATGAATTGATATGCATGGTTCCTTGAAGTTGAAGCACTCAAGGTGTGGAAATGGAAAGATAGTGGATATGCGTCCGACCATTTGTTTGCAAAGTTATGGAATTAGATAGATTTTTGAAGTGGATAGATGGAATCAACCTCATATCGTAGTGAAGGTCTTGCAAGTTTGTGGAGTTGCGGACAATGATTGAGAAGATTTCATGTAGAGAGTTAGTTTCTTGGGAAAGTGAAGGGAAATATCAAAAGGCTTGAACCATGGGTGTATCAAAGAATGTCGTTGGAAAGGTATGGTTGGTTTTGAGTTATTTTATTTCCTAAGTGTTGCAGTGAGTTCTTTGAATTAAATGCATATGACTTGATGGTTCAAGTGCATTCTATCTCCACAGTGAAGACTGGCAGACTTGAAAGTGACTCAAGTGGTGTAGATTTGAAGAATTCATGTATCATTTGGGACACCTTGATTGGGTGAATGTGCATAGATCTTGGGGCGAACTGCTTGGATGTGTCCTATGATGGACTTAGGTATATTTTGATGTAATTGTGGAGGTGGCTTGAGGAAAATTCCTAACTCTTTGATAAGGCGCATTGGACAAGTCACTATAATGAAATAGGAAGTAAAGTCTATACATGTTGAGTTTCATAGGATGGATAAGGAACCTTGGTGTTTGGTGCATTAGACAGATTTGTTGAGCCATGTAATGACTTGACATTCATGAAAACAATACCATAGTTTGGATGCTTTCAAGAGGTGCAAGGAATTTTCGTTCTAGGAAATGGTTGAAGTCGACAGAGAAGTTGACCAAGAATTATTGGCAATTGACTTGAATGTGTAGAATGAAAACCAAGTGAATTGGGTGGTGTTTGATCACCTTTGGTATGGGACATTGAATGAGGAAGATTGCACCTTTTTTACTTGCATATTATTGTGCGATGGCTCAAATATCCAGAGGGGATCATTGTTTGAGGTTGGTAGAGTATTAGTTTGAACATGCCTAATGCATGGAAGTTATTTGAGGTGACTCATTCTACTTGGAGAACTTTGGACAGTTCGTTGGGATGTTTGATGGGTGTAGGCGTGTTTTCCACACTCATGACAGATGTTGAGTTTCAGAGAGGTGAATTGACAAAAGGAGGTGAGTTGAGGACTTTCCTTCGGTTGGATGATTTTGTGGATAGGGTTTCCTTGGGTTGAATGAAGAGATTACTTGGACATGAGTGTTTCTTTTACTTTGGGAATCATGGTTGAGGGTGAATCCTAACCATTCCAAGGAATATAGAGGAATACATAGAAGCATGGACAAGTGATGAAGTAGTGAGGCAAAGGAATCCTAGATGTGCAGTTATTGGTGCAAAATTTGGATAACCGTGTTGTGAGGTGGATAGTGGAGTCAAGCAGTCTTGGATGAATTTGTCTCAAGGTGACCTCATGATGAAACAAGGTGAGGGGAGGCATTTCCTTTGTATTAAATTTTTATGTGGATGGACTGAATTGTGGAAGGAATTTGAAGTATAGACACACCAGTAGGTTTGAAGTGTGGTACTTAGACATTGTGGAGGATATCCTTGATGAAGATTGGACAATGGTAGTAGTATTGAGGAAAGGGTCGACACTTGCCTTAGTATTTGGATTTATATGTAGGGAGAGATATGTAGACATAAAAAACTAAGTTTAGGCATGGATATACACATTTCAAGAACTCAATGTGATGATCGGACTAGCTACCCAACTAGTGTGGGAATTGAGGCTAACATTATGCAAAGACATGATAGAATTGGTTGAAGTATGGGTGCAACAAAAAGTTTACATAAGTTCAAAACTTAGAAATTTTGGAAGTTTTGGTTGAGGTTGCAACAACAATTGAGGAAACAATAGCAGAGCAAAGAGTGATTGTCACAATGCAACAGTGTCAGCTTGAAAATTGCGGACAAACTTGGGGAAGAGACATCCTTCAATTGTAGTGGATAGTTTGATCGCACACAACTTTGGGTAGGGAAATGTGGATGGTTTCACAGGTTGCATATGATTCTAGTGCAAGTTGGAAACTTCGGGTTTCCACTTTGCAGGGAAACTGGAGGTTTCCACTTTGGCATATTTTGGGGTTTCTGGTTGGCACAAAACTTGGGGTTTACATTAGAATTAGTTGTGGTTGGGGGCACAAGTTCAGGCATAGACTTGGAGATTTCATATTTTGTGGATGTTGTCGGGGAAAATAATGAATTGAGGTGGGGGAGGGTGTAACTTATTTGGCTAGAAGGGAACATATAGCCTAGCCCAAGTCGTTAACAAGACAAAACTCTGGGTTTCTCCAACACCCAAGTGTTTCATTAGTTGGGAAAGTGGGAGTCTTGGGAATACAAATACGCCAAGGAGCCTACTCAAGTATGAAGAAAACAAGAGATTGGGGTGCACCGACATGAGGAGCGCACCAAGGTTGGGGTGTGTTGGTCCCAAGGAGAATGATGGTTGTCAAGCACATGGGTTCGATTGAGAAACTAGTTTCGTGAAGGGGCATGAAGATTCGTTTGGGTAAATGGGTTCGAAAAGGGGCATGACACCCCCAAAGGATGTGAATGTTCATGATGGTGACCTTTGGATTCAATATAAGAAAACAATGGTGCACAACCAAGGAATGTATATTTGAATAACAAGGAGAGAAAGATCATCTCTTTGATTCTAAGACAGACTTAGACGGAGAGGGACAAGATACCTCAAGGAGCCAAGTCACTCCACATGGGAGGACTTGTGCTAAATTGATGTGATTCTGTGGAAAGAGTTGGGGCGACCTTATTTTTGGTTGAGTTTGGGGGAATTATTTTTGCAGGTCTGGAGAGGCATGTTAGGAGACATAACTGCAGTTCTGTGTGAAACCTTTTAACAGAGAAGAGATGACAAGTCTGTAGTTGAGGGCATGTCTGAGGTGCACTGCAAAAGGTTGCAACGACGTTTGAAAAATATATTCTTGGTGGGAAAAATGTATGTATGAGTGTCTTGGTGAGGTGAGGCAACTCATGTGACTCTGTCTAATTGTAAACCAAGCTAGTAGTGCTCATACTATAATTTTTTCATAATAACAAAGACTTAGCCAGGTGCTAGGAACAATTTGTGTTTACCACACTATATATGTGTTTATCTTGTTTTTTTCACAAGTGTTCTCTTGATTTCATGAATGTTTGATTATATATGACTAAGTGTTAATATGTTAACAATTTTATAAGTATACAAGAGTTGCCTAGAATAGGAGTGTGACTCATCAGTAGCCTAGAAAGAAGTATGGGTATGCTTTAGGTGAAGATGTGTAGTATTGATGAAGTATATTTGGTGTTGTTGAATGAATAGACAACACCTTATAGGAACTATGCATTCCAAACAATTTGAATGTGACAATTGCCATCTTTGTTTGAATACTAGGTCTTTATGTAAGTAAGCATATTAGACTCCTTTAATTAGGATGCCACCATCCATATTATCTTAAACATTTTTCTTTGAAAAATCACCTCCTATTCTTATATGCAACCTTGCTCTTGCTGCAGTTCAACCTTGTCTTGCACAATTCCGTTGAAGGTGGATTCCAAAGAGAAGCCTTATGTTGGTAGGAATCAGATGGATTCTTAGTGATTTATTACCAAATCAGAAATGTGGCACAGATATTTTTCACAGTCAACATAACTAATTGAAACACATTATATTGCCGTGGATTTCATAGAAACATTAGAAACAATTTGTTGTGATACTGGGAACGACCTCCTCTCTAAGAATTTCATGCTTAATATTGCAAGTTTCACATGGTAGTTGAAGGACTTCATCTGGTGGAGAACTAGTGTTGCATATTTGAATAATATCCTTTACAATCTTACCAATACCCATATAATCCTAAAACTTTTACTGAATTCAAAACCTAAATAACCGTTGTATATCATAACAAAAATCAATGCTCTATCCATAACAATAGACAAAAACCTAAAAAGAGTATCAAGTCCCTCTACACTCATGATGCATATCACCAATGTTGTTTTCTCTTATCAATATCCCCATATCCATCTACATTACGCTTTCATTTTCCTATATTTTCAAAGGAAAACCAAAGGTGACTTTGTTTGAGTAAGTGTTGCAACAATTGGATTTTGGAGCATTGGAGAAGGTAAGAGAGTTGGTTGCATCATCATCTTATTTATAGTGTTCATCTAAATCAAGAAAATCATCAAGTTCTTCAGAATATTTGTCACAATAAGAATATTAGTATCAAATTCTTGAGCATCTTTGTCAAAGTAAGAGTCATACTGTTATTTTTTAGTTCATCAATCTCAATACTTGAAACAATGTCATTACTGAAATTGTGGCCTTCACATTTTCATAGGACACAATCCCTAAAGTCATTGTCTCATAAAAACACAACCATTATAAACTTGGTTCATGCACAAAATAACAGAAAACCCTCATTGAATCACCATTCCTATCAAATATCAAATATCCTTTTGAATGAAAATACTCTGATTTCTCCATCATATCATTAGGCCGTAACTTTAATAATGAAATGGTAGAATAAAGGTCATCCAACGACTCCATGAAAAAAAAAATCTTAGTCAAATTTATTGAGACTAAACTCTTACAAACCTAAACTCTACCTGAACTATAAAGAATAAATAAATAAAACTTCTTTGATAAAGCCCCTCACCCTGTCACACAACACTTCTACTAAAATTAGATCTATATGTGAATATATCTATCTCAAGAATTTAAGGAAGTCACCTCAACTTATTTCTTTGAGAAAAAAGGATCAATAAACACTTGTAAGTGGTGATAGGAAGGTTCATTTCCATTTACAACAAAGGCTTGAGTAGAAGTCCAAAATATTGAACCTGACAATGTCGTAAAAACTGGAAGCCACTAATAAATTCTATAGGAACGATGCAATTCTTCTTCAGATTCATACTAGAGAACAATTGCTTCTCGCTTCCCCACATAACAAAATCAGATCTAGGCATCCTTCTAGGATCAAAATCAAAGGTCTTCAAGAAATAATGAGAAATAATGAGAAGAAATAGAAATAATGAGGTCTAAGTACGAACCATATCAAATAGGTAGATCTTTGATATGGTGATGATGTTAAGGGGTGCAAACTGTGAGATCCTACTACCCACAAAATCATCATGGACATAGATACAATGTTTGATGAATCTCCTTTTATAAAAATAGACATAGTAAAATATGAAAGGTCCAAAGCATGACTGGTAGCAGAAGGGTATTTGGAAGGTATTGATTTCCATGAAAGTCTCTCACTAGTTGATAAAAGTTTGTTTCTATTCATGTTGTGTTAGCACTAGTTGTGTTAGTACATCTAGATGTTAAAAGTGTTTTACATGGAGTTTTTTGGATAAGGGGATGTACTTGGAACAACCATAACAGTTAGTTCATAATCGCAACATAAGATTTGTTTTCAAACTCAAGGATCATTGTATGGCCTGAAGTATGCTAGGAAAATGGTACATGATGTTTGATTCCTTCATGGTGAGCCAAATTTTACAAAAAGGGAGTATAACCATTGTGTTTATGGTATATTCATTATCTTTGTTGGATCATGTTGTCATTGATGCCAATGGTTTGTCATTGATGCCAATGGTTTGATTACTTGGGAGATTGTTGGATCATATGTCATTGATATAAATGGTTTGGTTTGATTGATGTCATTGGTTGATGTCAAGTAATTGATTGATATAATTCCCTTGATGAGAATGTTATATGTCCAAGTGGAAACCAATCGATGCAAAGGTAAACA
>JZKD02S0611963.1:951212-961878 GCA_000966675.3 Picea glauca | reverse complement strand
AGTTGAGTATTGCATATAGAGCTGGTTCTCTTGTAGAGTTGTACTCTATTCAGTTGTTGCTGATAAACCCCAAGGATTGTAGTCCGTAATAAAAAGAAAATTGTACATACATCTTATGTTATTTGTGTTCATTGTGGTGATGACTTGTTGGTGATATATTGCTGATATATGTTGCTGATATGTGCTCACATCTAACTATTTATAAATGACAACAATGGGTAATGAATACATGTTGAATGCTAATTGATGAGTTTTTGTGCAAGAGGGAAGTTTTGGGAAAAAGAGCCCCACACTCATTCACCCCCCCCTCTAAGTGTGGTAGGTGTGTCCAACAATATTTGTGTTATATGCTATGCTTGTTGCAAGCACAAGCATGGTTGAGGTCAACAGGTTGGATCAGTTGGTTAGGATGTTTGTTATGAAGGGTCTAGGAGAAGAAAAATAAATCTTGGGTATGGAAATAAATAGGGACAGGAAAATAATAAGCTTGATTATCACAATATAAGTATGTAGTGAAGAGACTTAGGAAATTCGGTATGAATAATGTGAAACCGGTAAAATCCCTTTGGCTTTCCACTGTAATATTTCTTCAGGTTTATGTCCTATTTGATGAAGAAGAAAAGGGTTATATGTCTCAAGTATTATGTGCTAGTAGGAATTTTGATGATTGCGATGGGAAATGGTCATCATTTCAGATGTAGTTGGTGTTTTCAATAGACACATGGAAAAACTAGGTGAAGAGCATGTAAATGGGTGCTTCGAACACAAAAGAACAAGTATCACCTACAGTGGTTGCAGTGATTTAGTCTATGGTTATGATTCATTATATTTGGACAAGAGAAGACCCACCTCAAGTTATGTCTTACAATAATGCAAGAATCTATTGGGTAAGTTTGGATAGGTGTAATATGTGGTGTTTTGTGGTGGTCAAAGTGTTGTGCATTTGACTAAAGGTCTAGCGTATCAAAATGGGACAAGTGTATTGATTTATTAGACATGTTACTGATGGAGGAAGAATGGTCCATAATGGATTGAATCGTGCGGGCATGTTCATGTAAGATTATTGTTAGAGAAGTTAGAGAGTTGTGATGGTGTTTGGCTTCTATTGGCTTGCATAAAAGGTGATGAATTAAGGGCATGATATATCAGGTAAATTGTTATCAAGGTGGATATTGTTGGAAACATGCCAACAAATTTCTCATGCGGTCACATGCACATGCATGCAACTATATTAGGCATGTGCATGCATGCACTCTTCTATGAACATATTGTGTAATTGGTGGATCTAATTATAATCAGTTAGTCTAATTGTTTGAGAGATGCTATATATACGATCATACCCATAGAGTTGAGAGGGAAATGTGTAGAGTGTGTGAGAAAGACACAATATTATGGAGTACAGTGTGTTTGTGAGGAGAGGATGGTTGTATTCATGTGTTGTCTATTGTAATTATCCCTTGAATAATAAGAATACCGACTATCATTGCCCCGTGGTTTTTTCCCACATTAGGTTTCCACATAAATCACTGTTTCAATTGTGTGATTGTTGTTGTGTTGTGTTTGGTTTGATTTTCTCAGTTTTATGCTCTGTTTATGCTTTGTTTTCCTTCGGCTTCCCAACAAACAAATCCTCTTTATCTTTCCAAATTTACCTCAAGGCCATACCATGTGAGACATGCACAAGAAATAAAATACAATGGCACTTTAACAAAATAGCATATCATTTCTCCATAACCTATCAATATCTCTCTTGTCCATGATCTGATACCAAAATAATGTAATCTCACAGTGGTACAGCAATAAAACATGCATTCATACACTACATTATGCAAAGTAAGGGACACTAGGAGCTTATTCTCAAGAAAACCCTAAAGGGGAAATTATATTTATTAAATCATCATTCCCATGTCTCTTCTTATAGTATATAAATGGTCCCTTATATAATGATAGGTGACCATAAAAACTATTTCATATTTATATTTTCTATTCAAACTAAATGCATAATTATCTCCATAACTTTCTCCATAGTATCTCTATGAATCTCTCAATAGATTTTCATCCGTAAATTCCCTTATTCCTCTTCATCTCTAATTCATACACAAACTTCTAGATTTTATTCTACATCACTACAAAACCATCATTTAATTAATTATTCATGATCACAAGTAGGATTTATTTCATCATTCTCCCCTTAATGAATAATTGTTGTTGGATTTACTTCACACACACCTAGGATTTCTTTTTCCTAAGGTTTTTCCTTGTTTAATAATCATAATTAGTCATTAGCCAGTCTCCTATATTTTAGGGGAGAATATTCCACCTGGAGAATATTCTCTTTTAGTTGACACTTCAGTTTGACAAATTAAGTTGAGTTTAGATGCTACATTGGTTTTATCACCATGCAATGTTGGGATCATCACCAGATTGGTGCATTACCCTTGATTCATTGATCTACTTCTCACTACTCTCTGTTCAGTCAGTTAACTAAAGACTAGTTGACTAGTTAACTCAACTAGGTGGTTGTTCACTCCCATAACTTCCTAAGAGACTAGACTAGGTGTAAGTTCACTCCCATAATTGTTGGTGTGTGTCTAGATCACTCTAGACCACCAATATGGCACACTAGTTCTCCTCCAATGCACATTGGTTCAGTTATACATAGTATATCATGTGTAAATTGTTCATTATTCATAACAATTAATGATAATTCTTCTATTCTTTCTCTCCTTCTTCTTCTTTCTCAATTTCTCTCTCCAAATGTGTGTAGTATTTTCTAGCTAGATATATTTTTTGCAGGTTCAACACATTTACATGGTATTAGAGCTGACAGACTGCTAACAAAAGCTACACCAATTTTTTTTGTAGGTACAAAATATTGAAGACAATGGAAAGATGGATTTCCAAAAAGAATTTGTTCTTACACCTTACAACTACTTTGCATGGAAGGAGAGAATAATGATTCATCTTTGAACTAGAGGATTGTACAGGTTAACCTTGAATATAGATATAGAACCAACATCATCCATATAAAAATCCAAGTATTTAAATCACATGGACGACGCACTCAGAACAATTTGCAGCCTTATTTCTCCCGATATCTTTTTTCAAATATCTTCTTGTAAGACTGTTATAACCCTAATTTTCACCAGACATGCATACCTAGCAACAAGACATCTTACTTACTATTTTTTCCAAGCCAATACTGAATAACTCTTCTTAAAAACCAAATTTTTGAATATGTACGCTCCCTACACCACTATTGCCCACATATGTATGCTAGTTGCATCACCACTGCCCGCATACGTACGCTAGTTGCACCATTATAGCCCACGTATACTCACACAAGTTGCTAAAAATAAAAAGTTGCAAGGGATTCATTGAGATTATGGGCTATTGGGTGGTTTCCTAACCCATTGACTACCTATAGTCCGTCACCCAACCGAATAACCATATTTTTGGCATATAAAAAGAGGTGTTGGGGTCTCATTCCAAGGAGAAACATAGCAATAGTGAAACTCTGCCCATTTTGCTTTCCCCCCTTACCTCAAGAATTTGCAGCTACATTGTGAGTTTTGAGCCATAATTCCTTATTCTTGCCCCTTTTTCCTCATCCATAAGCCTATGCCCATTCTCTAGAGAGAAGTATGAGATAATAAGGATACGTGGAAGCAGTTGGATCTTTCTGAAGAGGAGCCCATGACTGGTTTTGAGGAGCAGTCGCTGATCTCGTTTTGTAAGTGACTTTGTGGGATTAATATAAAGAAGTACTTTTGTCATCCCACCATATGATATGTTTAATATTTATGTTTGATTTAAATTTTTTTATGACATCTAACCCACTAATTCATATATAGAATGCATGTTCGTAGTTTCTTGTTTTTCTTTTGGAAAATGCAGGTCATCCTTGGGAGGATATTTGCAGTCAAGAAATGACCGAGCACAAAGGGATCGACACTAGACATGGAGTTTAAGGTAGGACTACCGGATCCTTATACTTTGTATTTTATGCATGAATGTGGGTTGTTGTCGGGATAGTTGTTAAAATTAGGAGGCTTTAGACGGTTAGCTCTACCTGCACTTTAGAACCCTAATGTATTCTGTAGGGGGGTTTTCCCACTATAACAAAGTTGGCGACCATATTGGGGAGCCTCTAGGGTTTTTTGGGGATCTTTTTGGGTGTTTTAATTGGTTTAATTACCTCTTTGAGTTCTAGGTAAGTTACTGTGTCTTTAAGGAATTCTGGTCTGCCATACCAGTATTCCCTACCTTGTTCCTTTGAATTTTGTTTTCTTTTTTTTAAGGAGTTACAGATGTGTACGCGACCTGCAGAAGGTATTCCCATGTACATACTCTCCCTACCTTTGGACAACCCGTGTACATACGTAGATTGCTTAAGTGTCAGTAGCGTGCCTATGTCAAGAAGTCTTCTATTATGGAGAGGCAACCATCCTCTCCACTGATTGAAGTCTGACTTCTCAGAGGTTTCTTGATTTAGTCCTGGTCTCTGTAGTTATAGACTTTGAGCCTAGGCTTGACGTCGGTTTCTTTATCTTTTAATGATTGCTTGTGTTTTCATTGAAAGGGTTTTTGTGATGAGTCTGTGAGTCTTTTTTGTCTAATCCTTAGTGGTTATTTTAGTGACTCCCTGCGATCCACATGAGGCCTTAAGTCAGTTTCTTGGGTTTTGTCTTGTCATTACTTTCCCTTTTTACTTGCTTTAGAAGAAAAGAAAAGAATTCATTTTCAAGTTTCTTATTTTGGAGCATAAAAAGAAAAATAGTTTCTTGTTTGGTTAAGTAGTTAGGTTAGTTTTTTTTTCAAGAAGAAGAGTGCTTTCTTAAGTTCTTCCCTGAATACTTAGGACTTTAAGTAACTCGTAGTCAAGTGGAATTCAGTTTTAAGTTTTTATTTTAAAAGATCTTAGAGATAAAAGTTAGTTAGAAAAGCTGGTTAAAGAGTATTCAATTTGCAAATATTTGTTTGTTGAAAAAGAAGTAATTTTGTTTCCAACATTTGTTCTTCTCTTTCGTCTCTTAACAAAAATCACCAGTTTCATTTCCATTCCTTTCACTTAAGACATACCACTTAAAATCAACTCTTAATTAAAATTTATTAGACTTTGTGTTTGTAGGGTCCATCAACTAGATTAGGCTAGAGCCTTGATTTAGGTTGGAGAGGAAACTCTTCAAGGTTATAAAACAAACATAGGAGTCTATGCTAGGGAGTGAAAAAGTCCAGTAACGTGGAAAATATCCGAGACCCCCCTCTAACATAGGGGCTAAACACGAGGTCACATGTAGAAAGGTAGCGGAGATAACCCCTCCAAAGACGGACCAATCGTAGCGGAGGAACGCATACAGAGGATTTATCTTGGGATTACGTTGATTGCATTTGACACAGAGATTTGTGGGTCTTGAATCTGTTTGAGGTCCTCAGTCATCTTCAAGAACACTTGCTTTCGATACCCTTGATAGGTTTCAGGCTTGATAAACTGCTCATTGCGGTCCACCTGACTATCGACTGTACCCACCTGGTAGTTGTTCACGAGTTGGAAACCTAGTTGCCTTTACTTTAGAGACTTACACAAGTGACTGCGAGGGTATAGCATGGTACCTAGGGCAGACATCGAGCCATGCTTTGTAGAGTATACCCAGAGGGTGCTTCCATATTCAATTTTCACTTGCACTGGTAAGTTTCTCTAGTGTTGGCTGGTGTAACTGTTCTTCCAACTAGTTGTAGTGGTTTGATTTCTTTATCTCTAGGAACATTTCTAGTGCATGTTTTGGTCTTCAACATTAGAAATCCCTAGTGTGTCATTGATCTTCTCCCACAGTGGAAGATCAAGAGCTCCATCGGTCGTGAAGGCTCTAGGGCCTGCCACCGGTTAACTTGGAGCCACCACCGCCACCACGAAGGTAAATACTAGACCCGCAAGGGTATTTTGAGGCGATCGGGCCATAGGAATTTGTACCTGAGACATCTCCAAGAGGAGAACATTCATTTCTGAAGGGACCAACTATTTCTGACCTTAGAGCAGAAGCTCTCAGTCCGTATAACTCTCCGATCACCAACTTGTCGGCACCACTTCTGATACAACTTTCTCCTCCAAGGGTAACACATCACGAGTGTCAGATAATACTACAAGAAGCGATGGAAGAAAATGCTACTACTTCATCAGGGATTCCTCATACTCCCTCTAAGGTTGCCACAACTGGGGGCATTCTACCTCCTAACTCACCTTTGCAGTTCTGGGCCACTATGGTCTCGACCGCCTTTACCTCAGGCAGTGGTCTGATTTTGACCATGGTGACAATCATGACATCGTTTAAAAAGAGTGTGATGGGTCGTCCATTTTCATATGGATGCCCAACTTTGAAACGAACTCGGTCCTCTCCTACTCCACCCTACAAACTTTGGGTCTAGGGGCAGGGATCTATAACACTCCTTTGCAAAGGTCCATGGGGGGCACTTCAACTCCCTATAATTCTTTCCCTTATGGTGGGGGTCATATACCTCCGTCATCCACCTCGCTTAGCAGTGCTTCTCAGCAGCCTGCCTGGCCAAACATGAATTACAACTCGTTCAAAGAAGGTAGTCAAGGACCTTCTTCTAGTACCACACCGGTGGGTTATTTGTCATTCTCTTTGTTCATCATGTTTGGTAACAATTCATTCTCATCAGCTGCCATCTCAGCTAAGGGAAACCCTGGTTTTGGATCACAAAATCCTGCGCAGGGTACTATTCCTGCACAGGGGACACACACTTCTCAAGGACCTTGGAATCCATGATAGGGATCATTTCCCTTGTCAAAGATGTCGATCAGGGGCAACCCCTTCCGTGTTCAATGGAACCTCGGGATAGTCTCAAGACCTATGCATGTCAGATCAATAGGGGGAAACCATTTCGAGAACCTTTGTAACTCTACATCGGGATAAATCCCTTCTCAGCCCTAAACATCCTACTATTAGAGTCAATTGATGATGTTTCAACAAGAACAACATCCAAATGATGGCATAGGCCATGGTTTTTAACAGAACCCAGGCCAACAGCCTAAATTTTCTTGGCAACCTAGTGCCAGCCAAATCCCAGGATCATATCCTCCTGTACATACTCAATAACCTAAACTACCATTTCTGGCAACTTTGCATTTGCTAGACTTGTCAAGATTATTGAACGACTCAATCTGTGACGATCCACGTTGGCCTACTATGCCGACCAAGTAGCCCTCAAACATTCCAAAGTTCGAAGGCAAGCCTAATGAATATCCAGGTGATCACGTGGCTACTTTTCACTTATGGTGCTTGTCCAACTCTTTGAGAGACGACTTTGTCTAGTTGCGTCTATTTCAATTCACTCTTATCAGGAGTGTCGTGAAATGGTACATTGAGCTCGACCGCTCAAGATACTCTACTTTTGGAGAATTGGCAATGGTTTTCTTAAACGATTTTCAATTACCTGTGAGATACGATGTTGGCACAAAATTAATGGCCAAATTTGAGTAGACAAAGGATGACCATATCTCTGATTACATCTGAGAATGGAAGCACTAGAAGAGTTTGATTAAAGTACCGGTTCTACCAAAATTCATGCTGGAATGGTTCCTTAATTCTTTGGTACCCCAACTATCCAAGGACATAGCAACGTCGGGGGTATTATCATAGGAAGAAATGATAATGAGGGCTCAACAAATAAATATGATTTACTCTCAGTTTGATTTTCTTTACGAAGTTCTACCAGATGCACCTCGGTCTATTCTTGATAAGACCAAACATAAGTCTAGACCACATGCTGACAACATTGTTGGTTTAGCACAAGCAAAGCCCATTGATACACTGTCAAACCAATTGCAATGATTGTTGATACAATAGACATTGGCCAACCCAACTCCTAGTTTGGCTGCTCCCCCTACTCAGACGTCGAATGTACAAAATGTGCAATTGACGAACCCAAAGGCCAACCAACAGGCTGAAGGGAAGAAAAAATAGTGAAAGAAGGGTAAGGGGGATAAGAAACCCACCAATAATGTTGGCCGGAGCAACACAGAGAGAAATAAGTTGAAGTATCCATGCAACCTTTGCACGGAAGACCACCTGACTCACTTATGCCTTTGAATCGCAGAGGCCCAAAATTTATTGGCACAACAACAGCCTGCAGTGTTAATGAACCCATTTCCTCATGGGAAAAATTTAACTCAAGCCTCTGCGAACACGGATGGGGGAAGTTAGAGACCCCCTTCATCATCTAGCAATCCCTCGACTTCGAATGTCTATATGTTGAAAGGTGAAGCTCACATAGCTACTAGGACACATGATTACGGAACTCAAAATACTTTTGAAAAGGGTAAAGAAGCTGAAAACCCATATGTTCCTCTCCAGATTGAGAGAATGATGGGTGAAACAATTACACGCGTCTTGAAAGTGGCATTCAGGAAGGCTTCACATAATCCAAACTCGAGGGTCACCCATAACTACTCTATGGTGGAATATTTGTCACAAACCCCTTGCGCAATGTCTACTTTGGAGGTACTCCAGAGCTGCCCTTCGTAGAAAAAGGATCTGCTAGCTGCCTTAGGATCCATTGAGACATGTAATTTGAGAACTATCATGCTTGATACAACTGACTTGAAGCCTCAGCCCCCATACCATGTCACATTTCAGATAGTAGTGGCTCACCCCATGAAATCTTCTACCCAAAATATTTTCCGTATGGTGGTTGATGAGGACGCCTCAACATGCATGATGTTGTTGGCATGTTGGAAGGCCATTGGCCAACCTGTTCTGTCTCCTTCACCTACTTTTCTTTCAGACCACATGGAATAATTCTTTCTTTCCCCGTGCAGTTAGGAGGGAAGACTGTGTGCGTCAAATTTGAAGTGGTCGATGTGCCTCTCAACTACAACCTCTTGTTAGGAAGGAGGTGGACATATGCCATGCATGCAGTGGTTGCCACAATTTTTCGGCTCTTGTTGTTTCGACATGAGGGTCAAATCGTGACCATTGATCAATTATCCTTCTCCAGACCTGACCCTTCATCGAGGGCATCCACGGTCTCGATGATTGATAATCCACATCCCTGCATTGTCAATGTGGGTGTTGGTTTGTGCCCACTTCTCATGGGTAATTTCGATTACTCGCCTCCTTCCAATGATGTCAAAATGATATCGACTATCCCTGACTAGCCTAAGGCTGAAATCATTTCAGTGTTGCCATTCCGCATGACTTACTTTAATGATCTATGGAGTCGTCCTTCCCCATCAACCATGATGTAAGGACAGGGCATCATGGGATGTCCATGCCCTTTTTCGCGACAGAATTTGCGTAATCTAGTCCAACAAGCTTCAGCCACCATGATCTGACTCCTGCACTAGAGTTAGATCTAGTTGTAGAGCCTGTCTAGGATCAAGGTTCCCTTTCCACTACCGATTCCATAGACTTGGTATTTCCCTTTGACGAGGCGATTTTAGAGGCATTGACTAGTCCGGATAGACCCTGGGATGATCTCCATTACAGATCATATTTCCTCCTAGAGTTAGGAAGAATAGAGGGAGGAGAATTTGTGTTGACTATGACTGGAGATAGGTCTTTTCCTATCAATCCTTTGGCTACGTACGTAGTTTATGTCAAGGGTAATATGGAAACCATTGCTAAAAATACACCTATCGATATCTCCAGAACCCTTATCATCGTGGACAATGTCTTCATCGGAGCGGACTGTTCCCCTAAGGAGATTCAAATATATACATATTTATTTAAAGAATTCTGCAATGTCTTTTATTGGTCTTACGAGGAAATTCCAGGCATTGATCCAAGAATTTTTGAACATGAAATCAAGACTTATCATGATGCTAAGCATGTCTAGAAGAAGCTTCATCCATTTAATCCTAGGAAATCAACAACTATTAAGGCTGAAGTAGAGAAACTACTCAAAGTTGGTTTCATCTACCCCGTCCAATTGACTCAATGGGTATCGAATCCTATTCCAGTCAACAAAAAGCAGGGAACGATTCACATATGTACGGACTTATGTGATTTGAATAAGGCCTATCCAAAGGATAATTTCCCCACCCCATTTATTGACCAGATTGTCGATGAATGCATAGGCTGTGAGGTCTTTTCTTTCATGGATGGTTTTTATTGATACAATCAAATACTGATTAGACCTGAGGACTAGCATAAAAAAACTTTTATCTATCTGTGGGGTACATTTTCTTATCGGAAGATGCCTTTTGGCCTAAAGAATGTTGGAGACACTTTTCAGCAGGCCATGTGTTTTGATTTCCACTATCTCAAACACCTAGTCGAGGCTTATCTCGATGATTTAGCGTCATGATCTCATAAGAGAGATGATCATCCCACACACCTCAGACTTATCTTTGAGCGATGTTGCTACTATCGGATTCGCTTGAATCCAAAAAAGTGCAGTTTCTGTGTGACGTCTGTTTGCACCCAATTCGTTACTAGGTGAGCAAATTAAGAGTGCTTACATGCCCAGTTGGGCTCTCCTAGGCATGACAGCTGTAAGGTAAAAGGTTAGAAAGAAAAACAACAAAGTTATTAACAAGAATTAAACTAAAACAAATAAAAACTAAAATCATATGAGAAAATGAAAAATAGAGACAAATGGACCAATATCACCAATGTATAAGTTGATCTGTTGATGAAATCCA
>JZKD02S0611963.1:915174-935722 GCA_000966675.3 Picea glauca | reverse complement strand
CGGAGCCGTTAAACTCGTCAGGGTGGTCCATTCCAAACGGCTTGGGTTATTTAGACAACCCCGGACCGGTTCCACTCTCCCAGTTGACGGACGGTCAATTTCGCCCGTCAACAGATTTCTATGTTGACTCCATTCTTGTACATATTGTACTGGTTCCTTAAAGTATACCTTCCTGGGTTGACAATTAAGTGTTGGAATATATGGTATATATCTAGCTCAACAGTATTGTCTCTCAGGGACTAAGACTAGGTACCCTCTTGAAGAATAAAGAGAAAAGAACAGTCCCAAACCTGAAGTTCTTGTTGTTCCTCCCATGACACTCCGTGAGTTGTTTCTTCATGCACTCTAGTATGGTTGTACTCTAATCAAACACTCGTGCATTTAAGAACTGTACTGCACAATGCATATGCATCTCGGAGGCCTGATGTAAATCCGCGGATCCAGTGATCCACCCAATAAGTAAAACTATCACTTTCAATGATAGGTTGGTGATTTTGTGGATCGGTACCTGGGACCCACTTTATCTGTTCCAACCTCACAGTGTTGCCCGATCAATTCGACAATATCGTGTGGCCCAGGAAGAAAATAATGAAGGTTGACTGGTTCACCTCTCCTTAAGAGGCTAGTCAGGAAGTAAATGTCCTCAGTCATTGGAGTCAACAACTTCCCCTTGAGCATAAAAGCCTCTGCATCTGGGTGCCAGTAATCCACCAAGGCATTCAACAGCCTCGGTTGTGCCTGCATGAGTGGACACCGAAAGAATTTCCACAACCCGCATTATTTTAATGCGGTGACAACAACAGGGTCTTCCTCAACCATTGTATAAATTTCCTCATGCTCTCTCTCTCTCTCTCTCTCCAATGGACATAAATTCTGCAAAATGACAAGTTCAAAGGAGAGTCAAATGACGCATTTTTAATTTTTTCATATGTTTGAGGATGTACATGGGCTGTATTGGGGACAACCACGTATGTACATGGGAAAACTATTCTCTACCCATGTGCATATGTGCTTTTTTCTTGGACAACCCGCATACACGCAGGGCCAACCTTTTTAAGGGTGTGCACACCTCCAAAAAAAAAAAAAAAAAAATGAAGATTGGAAATACACGAGGGACTAGTTTGTACTTACTTGGTCTAGGCGGAAGTTTGTTTCGTCCACTGAAGCTCCTAGAATCAACTTCTTTCACAAAGGGGTGTTTTTGGCTTTTTGTTCAATTATCAATTTGTAATGGTGATAATGAGCTGCCGACTTCTATTTATCGACTTTTTTGGCCCTTTTTGTCATTTTTTGACCCCCATTGTCATTTTTTCTGGCCTGAAAATCATGTAACGTGGTTCTTGAGTTTCTCATTGGATGTTACGATACACTTTACTTTTGGTTCGATGAAATTTTTGGAAGTTAGGGCAGTTTTAAGGTCCTTTGGTGAAAATTCATTTTTCCAACTTTGTGCATTTATGTTAGGATTCCACCTCCACTTGTTGCACCTCGTTGTCTTTTTTTCTTTACCATAGGATCGACCCCACCTAATTGTGACACAGAAATGTCATTGTTGCTCTATAAGTGTCGTAATTTAGTGGTAGAGCCTACCCTCACATGGATTCCCTAGGTAGAGCCTGGTTGCATTTTGGTGTCCATGTCGTCGCTAATGACTATAGGCTCGGGAGTCCTTTTAGTCTTGTCTTAATTACGAGTTTGAGCCTTCACATGTCTGATATATTATCACTCTTGGCCTCACCCTTGGGACTCCCAAGAAACAAACGGGTCTTCTTTTAATCCCTTTTTAGACCCTCTAAACATGAAAAGATTGTCGAGCGATCTTGTTTCCCTTCACACTCGCCAAACTAAAATTTGAAGGCATGTCTATCTGACAGTAGTTTACCCCTTTTTCAGTCCAGATGGTCAATTGTATGAACAAAGGTATACTCTAGGAACTTTGGTTCTCTAGAAGAGTATTCTCAGGTATAAGTTTAACCCTTTTTCGGGCTTGAGGGACTAATTTACGAAAAAGGAATCCCCACGGAGTCCATAGTTAAGCTCTTTTCAAACTCCCTAAAAGTGAAAATATCATCTAGTGAGCTTGTTTCTTCACACTCGTTAAACTGGTCCAGAAGAACATCCATTACAGATTCCATAGTTAAGCTCTTTTTAGACTCCTTAAAATTGAAAAGATCGTTGAGTGACCTTGTTCTTTCACACTCGTTAATTGGTTCAGAAAAACATCTACTGGGATGAGTTTACCCCTTTTTTCGGCCTGTAGATTGAGGAGGAAAAAAGTACACCTCGGGAGATTCGTCTCGCCAGGATATTTCTCCTCAGTAAATTTCACCTTTTTTGGGCTAAGGATACTAAAGCTAGAAAAAGGTAGTGATTCCATAGTTAAGCTCTTAGCAGACTTGTTAAAATTGAAAATATTGTCGAGTGATCTTGTCTGTGTCACACTCGTTAAAATGGTTTTGAATAGACGTATTTTTCAGTGCTAATTTATCCCTTTTTCGAGCCGACTAGACTATCCCCGAAAAAGGTACCCCAGTGGAGTCTTCTTTTGTGCTTTTTTAGACTCTCTAAAAATGAAAAACCACCGAGATTACATTCTCTGAGATCGTTTAAAATTACATTGAAGGGCGTTATCATTGTGTCCTATCAATCACATTTGCATTCCTGTGTCTTTGGCCTAACGCCAGCTCCATGTTTCTCTCAACTAAACCTATGAAGCATGCCTTATACACAAGCCTTGTAGCACTTTTCCTTTACATCTTGACACCTTGACCCATGGAGGAATTTTCCAGAGTGTCCTTTCCCTGCACATGTCTCCTTTCTCTGAGAATTAGTGTGTTCCTTGCGCTTGGAACTAGTATTCTTGCGACACTCGTTCCTCCTTTGTAATGTAGCATTATTTTATTTTTTTTCAATCTTTGAAAATATTTAAAAAGACAAAAAAATAAAATATACCCCAAAAAGAGGAAGGGAAAAGTATTTTCTTTTTATGGCAGCACAATGAGTCACCCTTGGACAAAGCACATCCTTCCATTTTTTCTTCAATCTTTGGGATTTAATATGACCTTAGGACTCTGTTCTCGTAACATAGAGTTGTGTCCTCCTCCATTTGGTTATTCTTCCAAACATATGGAGAGTTTGCGTTGCCTCCTACATCGTGAACTTATGTCCATGTCATGTTGCCTAAGTGTGATCATTAGATGTGCTATTGTCCAAGGGAATTTTTACCCAACTTCAGTCGGCCTCTCTGTAGTTTGTCTCTTGACCTCATGCCTGACCTTCTTTATAGTTCAATCAAGTCCTTGTTCAAAATAAATGAAATTATTTGCTTGATCATCGAGATTGTCTTTTCTTTTCCGCAATGAGTCATCGAAGACCTTTGGGTAGTGAATTTTTACACTCACATTTCACTCCTACTCGAGTTTTAAAGATCTTGAATTTGTTTCTCGAGCTCTAAAGACCTCATCTCCATCCATCATGCATCATTGGATTCTTGAAGATGGATACTATACATGTATATATTTTATTTTGAGATGTAGATCCATTGTGTATTGCTCGCAGCTACACTTTATATATTTATATGACATGGATCTTCAATGTATTTGATTGGAAACCATGATTTATTTCATCCTGAGCATGGGTATGCCTGCCTCGGTGAGACAATTGTTATTTTGCAGATGGCACCTCCTAAACTCTAGTCCCGGGCTCACTCGCTTCTTACGTTGGTAAATATTTTTAATTTGTTTCATCCATTCAAATGCTCTTCTGACCTCACACATTAGGGGGAATCTATTATAACTCTTATTTTCACCAGAAATGCATACCCAACAACAGGCCATCTTACTTACTATTTTTGCCAAGCCAATACTGAACATCTCTTCTTAAAAACCAAATTTTTGAAGATGTACACACCTTGCACCACTACTTCCCTCATATGTACGCTAGTTTCATCACTACTGTCTGCATACGTACACTAGTTTCACCATTATAGCTCGCGTATACTCACAAAAGTTGCAAAAAATAAAACGTTGCAAGGGATTCATTGAGATTACGGGCTATTGGGTGGTTTCCTAACCAATTGACTGCCTATAGCCCATCACCCAACCGAATAATTATATTTTTGGTATATAAAAAGAGGTGTTGGGGTCTCATTCCAAGGAGAAACATAGCAACAGTGAAACTCTGCCCATTTTTCTTTCCCCACTTGCCCCAAGAATTTACAGCCACATTGTGAGTTTTGAGCCATAATTCCTTATTCTTGCCCCTTTTTCCTCATCCATAAGCCTATTCCCATTCTCTAGAGAGAAGTATGAGAGAAGAAGGATATGCAGAATCAGTTGGAGCTTGGTGAAGAGGAGCCCAGGACCGGGTTCAAGGAGCAGTCGTTGATCTTGTTTTGTAAGTGACTTTGTGAGATTAATATAAAGAAGTACTTTTGTCGTCCCACCATATGATATGTTTAATATTTATGTTTGATTTACATTTTGTTATGACATCTAACCCACTAATTCATATATAGAATACATGTTAGTAGTTTCTTGTTTGTCTTTTGGTGAATGCAGGTCAACCTTGGGAGGATATTTGCAGTTGAGAAATGACCAGGTGCAAAGGGATTGACATCGGACATGGAGTTTAAGGTAGGACTATCAGATCCCTATACTTCGTATTTTATGCATGAATGTGGGGTGTTGTCAGGATAGTTTTTAAAATTAGGAGACTTTACATGGTTAGCTCTGCCTGCACTTTAGAACCCTAGTGTAGTCTGTAGGGGAGTTTTCCCACTATAGCAAAGAATCCCAATGAATCCTATACCACCTTGGAAGGGATATTTTGAAAACAAGATGAGATGAGGGGACACATGATGGAGGTGGAGCTACTCACATTGGATCCAAAAATATTCAAGAATATCCAAGATTTCTTTACAAAATTCAAGGATTTACTGTCGCAACTCAAATCTTGCAGGGTTGATAAAATCGAAGGAGCAGAAACAAATGGTTCTCACCATTCTCTCCAAAATTGGTCCTGAATTCTCTCTATTTGTATCAGCATTATATTATGTCATATTCACCTCCGGAGCCACCTGGAAGATGCCTTCTCTTGAGGACTTTATCGAATCCCTGACACAAGAGAAAACCAAGCTCATCAACATGGGGAAAATCAAAGGCCCAAAGGTGCATACACTTACTGTGCAAGATGGAAGCCGTGAATATCATAAATATAAATATAAGGACAAAAGGAAATCTCATGCACATCCGAAGAAGGAAGGGTACACAAAAACCTTCACCTATGCCTCTGGATCCAAAGGGGAAAAGGGAAGAAAAGGGGAGAAATGCACATACTGTCAAAAATGATTCCATCCACAATCTGCATGGATGAAAAATAAAATATATCTAATGTCTCAAATAATTCATCAAAACAACAATGGAGATCGCATCCCTGAGGGTGCCAAGAAGAAGAAGCCAGAATATCTGAATCCCAAGAAAGGCAATTCTAGCCATGCCTTGATTGCCATCAACTCCTATTCCGATGCTTGGATCGTAGATTCAGGAGAATCATATCACATGGATGCATGAAAAGAAGTATATTGTTCATTGAATGCATGCAAATGTCCTCTTATTATGATGGGGGACAACTCTTCTATCTAAGTCGCTGGCAAAGGAATGATTGAACTCACCAACGGAAGCTTCGAGAATGTGTTGTACGTTCCCAAATTTTTCGTCAAACTTCTCTCCATGTATCAGATGAAGAATTCCAGCACTAGAAATAAATTCATATTCACACTAAATTTCATGGACATATACAACATGCAAACCAACTCTATGGTTGCTACCGGTGAGGTAAATCATCAGTCTAGATTGTATACATTTTCTGAATTCATTGAACCTAATTCTTCTTTACTGCTTACTCATGTTGATAAAAGTAGTATGATATGGAACGAAAGGTTTGGAAATTTGAATTTCATATACATGCAAAAACTTAGAAAGAAAAGATTGGTTGATGGTCTACTAGACATCCATTTCTCCAAGGGAGTGTGTGAGGGATGTGTTCTCAGAAAACACCCTCGAGAGAAGTTTGAAAAAGGAAAATCTCAGAGAACTTCTTCACCTTTAGATATGATCCACAATGACCTCATGGGTTCTTTTCTGCATCCATCGATCAACAAAGTGAGGTTTTTTCTCATTTTTGTTGATGATTTCTCACGTTTTACATGGATCTACTTTCTCAGGAAAAAATATGAGGTCTTTCAACACCTCAAAGATTTCAAAGCCCTGGCTGAGACATAGTCCGAAAACAAGATCAAATTCCTCCGAACTGATAATGAGGGAGAGTATGTCAATGATGAGATGCATGATATTTTCCATGAGGCATGGATTCAGTTGCAGCATATAATTCCCTATACTTCACAGAAAAACATAGTTGTTGAGCAGAAAAACATATCTCTAAAGGAGATGGAAGCTTGCATGCCGCAAGAAAAGTCACTACCACAGAGACTATGGGCCAAAGCACTTAATTGTGCAACATACATCTAGAACATATCTCCCCATATATCTATCAACGATAAGACCCCTCAAACCAAAAATGACTCACTTTCTCATTTTCGATTCACGTGCATGGGCCCAGATTCCCTCTTAAAAGAGGAAGGCACTTGATCCATAGAGAACTATGTGTATTTTTGTTGGATACCCTGACAGTGTGAAGGGATATAAGCTCATTGATATTTCCTTGAGCCAACTCATCATTGAGCGTAGTGTCCAATTCTAGGAAAGTGTCCCACATGTACCTCAGTAGTCACATGAAGACACCTTCATTATTACACCTATCTGAGAAGATGAGAATGCACATGCCGACTCTTCTTCAGACAAGATTTCTGATTCATATTTAGAGTCAGTATAGTCATATGCAGAGTCATAGCATCCAGATGCAATTGCAAAGCCAGAGCAGAGGCCCAAGTGGGTACAAACTATTCTTCAGGATGCAGGGGATATCCTTTGTGATCCAACAGATACTAGGAGGACTCGATTTGATTTTGAGGATCCTCCTATTGCACTCACTGCCACCGAACCATTTCCCTCTAGGAATATTTTCTTGGTTCAGTCTTCAAATCCATAGTCTTATGGCGAGGCTGCTGGAAATCCATTTTGGGAATCCTCCATGTTGGAGGAGTACAACTCCCTCCTCAAGAACCAGACTTGGGATCTGGTTCTCCTTCCTTCTGGGAGGAAAATTTTCAGATGAAGATGGGTCTCGAGGACCAAGTGTGCAGCGGATGGAAAGATTGGCAGATACAAAGCCAGGCTTGTTGCCAAAGGCTTTTAGCAGGTGCATGGTATTGACTATCATGAGACCTTCGCTCCAGTAGAGAAGATGGATTCCATACGATTGACACTTGCCATTGCGACAGCCAAGGGATGCGAATTCCATCAGATGGACTTGAAGAATACATTTCTTCATGGTTATCACTTTGAGGAGATCTATATGGAGCAGCCCAAGGGATTTATACAGGACTCATCTTTGGTCTGTCGACTGAAGAAGTCTCTTTATGGCCTCAAGTAGGCTCCTAGGGCATGGTATGCCAAGATGGACTCCTACCTATTTTCATATAACTTTGTACATTTTAAATTAGACCCGAATGTCTACATGCTCATGACAGTTGATTAACTTCTACTCTTAGTTTTGTATGTTGATGATTTGTTGATCATCGATTGCTCTAATTTAGTGATTTCTGCAGTCAAGAGGATTCTACATGATATGTTTTTGA
Source organism: Picea glauca (assembly GCA_000966675.3). Classification (NCBI taxonomy): domain Eukaryota; kingdom Viridiplantae; phylum Streptophyta; class Pinopsida; order Pinales; family Pinaceae; genus Picea; species Picea glauca. The sequence goes on along the minus strand of JZKD02S0611963.1, from coordinate 927,966 downwards.
TGAAAGACATGGGTCCACTACACTTCTTCTTTGGACTTGAGATCAATCAGGATGCATCAGGCATCAAAATGTCTTAGGCCAAGTATGCATGAGATATCCTTGAGAGATTTCACATGAAAGATTGCAAATCTGCTCTGACTCCATTCCTATCAAGATTCAAACTTGAGGATGGAGGGGAGACTCCACTAGTTGAAAGCACACTGTATAGACAGCTAGTGGGGATCTTGTTGTATCTCACACACTCTAGACCATACCTCTCCTATGCAGTAGGCACAGTTTCCAGGTTCATGCAAGAGTCGCATGAGATACATTGGAAGTTTTCAAAGTGTATCCTTCGATACGTATAGGGAACCATCACCTTTGGGATTCATTATGAAGCAGACTCTACATTATATCTCATTAGGTTTACTGATTCTGACTGGGCTAGTGATAGCATTGATAACAAGTCTACATCTGGTTACTCACTCAGTCTTGGTTCTAGGCCTATCTTTTGGTCGAGAAAGAAGAAAGACACCATTACTCTATCTTCAGCCGAGGTAGAGTATAGATGGGTAGTTATCATAACCATTTATTCTATGTGGATACAATATTTTCTCATGGAGTTGTGCATTCAGTTTCATTGGTCGATCGTCATTTAGTGTCACAACTAGAGAAATCTGAAGTTCTGCAAAGATCTAGTTCAGAGGCAGTTGATGAAGCACATCGAGATCCACATGCACTACATCTGGGACTTAGTACAGGAGGGGATAATCGACCTACACTTTTTTCCTTTAGCAGAACAAATGGTAGACATCTTTACCAAGACCTTCATTGAGCAAAAGTTCCATTCTCTGTGAATTCATCTTGGAGTGAAGGACACATTTGCCTAGCAACTGTAGTTATTATTTTTACATAGATTGTACCTTGAGGGGGGGGGTTTCCCATGAGTTTTTCCCTCTTTCCTCACTTTATTTCAGTGTATCTTTTGTATTTGGGTACCTAACATGGCCTCATTGCCGGGACCCATTCTTTATTTTCACCATAGTGATGTTCAAGAGGGGTGTTGGAGTTACTTCACATACACCTAGGATTTATTTTTCCTAAGGTTTTTCCTTGTTTATTAGTCATAATTAGTCATTATCCAATCTCCTATATTTTAGGGGAGAATATTCCACCTGGATAATATTCTCTTTCAGTTGACACTTCAATTTGACTAGTTGAGTTGAGTTTAGATTTGAGTTGAGTTTAGATGATGCATTGGTTTTCTCACCATGCAACATTGGGATCATCACCATGGTAATGCAAAATTACCTTGGGATCATCACCAGACTAGTGCATTAACCTTGATTCCTTCAACTAATCCTCACTATTCTCTGTTTATTCAGTTAATTGAAGACTAGTTGACTAGTTAACTCGGCTAGGTGGTAGTTCACTCCCATAACTTCTTGAGAGACTAGACTAGGTGGTAGTTCACTCTTGTAACTGTTGTTGTGTGTCCAAATCACTCTAGAACACCAATATGGTGCATTGGTTCTCCTCCAGTGTGCATTGAATTATTTATACAGAGTATATCATGTGTAAATGATTCATTATTCATAACGGTTAATGAGAATTATTCTATTCTTTCTCTCCTTCTTTCTCAATTTCTCTCTGCAAATGTGTGTATATTTTCTAGCTAGATATATTATGTGTAGGTTCAACACATTTACAATTGTGATCCAATCATTTCCCTTTGTCACTTGGTCCTTTGAACTGGTCTCATGTTCATATTTATTTTATACACTATTTACTTCATTGTTCTTTGTATTTTGTTATCTTTGATATTGTTTTTTCTTTTTCATCTATATTCTTCATATTGTAACTATAAACATAAATAGTGTTTTAGAAGTCCGTATAAAAAATTTACCATCCACCAGTATACATAGGTCACTAATGATTGTTTATGTCGGTTCTCTAGGAAATATTTTCTCGTACATTCTTCCATAATGTGTATTCATACTTTTACCTTTTAATCCCCTTGCATAATCATCACCAATAATTATCCTAGGTTTTCTTTGTCTTACCCATAACCATACTCTCAATGCATCTACATAAAGGATCATATGGAAGGGTCATTTGACCCTTCCTCCAACATAGAATTCTCATGGAAGGGGAGCGGGAAGAAGGGTAATTGATAAACTGTTCTTCAAGCATAGTATTTAGATCGAATCTCCTTGAAGGATGTTATTCATGTTGAGGGAAATATAGTGGAAGGGTCATCCAACCCTTCCTCAAGAAATATTTTTGCATAAGGAGGATCTCGGGGAAGGGTTGAATGATGCTTCCTCCTTCATGGTATTCTCATGGAGGGAGAGCATGGAGAAGGTCCATATAACCCTCTCTCAAAGATGGTATTCATGAAATGGGGTATCTAGGGGGGGGATTGGTAGACCATTACTCAAGCAATTTTTTTTCATAATCAATATCCTAGGGAAGGGTTGAATGAACCTTCCTCCATTGTAGAAATTTCAGGGAGGGAGAGAATGGAGAAGGGTCAATTGAAATTTCCTCAAGAATGATATTTTCATTTTGGGGTATCCAATCAAAGGGTATAGCAACCTTTCCTCAAGAAAAAAAAATTCAAAAGGGCGATCTTGGGACAAATCAGTTGACCCTTCTTCCAACATAGTGTTCTCATGGAAAAGAGTTAGTTAACCCTTCCTCGATGATGCTATTCTTGTCATGGGATATATAGTGGAAGGTTTATCCAACCCTTCTTCAATGATAGTATTATCACGAAGGGGGGCCATGGATAAGGGTTTCCAAACCCTTATTTAAGGATGGTATTCACATCAAGGGGTATCCAATGGAAGGCATGACTAATTATTCCTCTAGAAAAGTTTTCAAATAATAGGGATCCTAGAGAAGAGTCAATTGACCCTTCCTCTAGCATAGTACTCACATGGAGGGGGAGAAATTATAAGGGTCAACCAAACCTTCCTTAAGGATAGTATTCACATTGAGGGTTATCTAGTGGAATGGTTATCCAACACTTCCCCAAGCATATTTTTTGTGTAAATGGTGATTCTAAGGAAGGATTTATTGACCCTTCCTCAAGCATATTAATTTTGTTTACATGAACTAATTAGAGAAGGATTGACTAACAATTCCCCCAACATAGTATTCTCATGAAGTGGAATCACAGAGGAGGGACAATTGATCCTTCCTCTAGGATGGTATTCATGTTGAGGGGTATCTAGTCGAAGGGTCAGTTGAACCCTCCTCAAGCATAGGTTTTATGTACAGGGGTATCCTAAGAAAGGGTTAGTTGAATCTTCCTCCAACATATTATTTTCATTGAGAAGGTGCATGACGAAGGATCAACTAACCCTTCCTCCAACATTGTATTCTCATGGATGGGGAGCATAGATAAGGGTTGGATGACCCTTCCTTAGCTATGGTATTTATGTTGAGGGGTATCAAGTGGAAGGGTTGATTGACCCTTCCTCAATCATATATTTTACAAAAAGGGGATCTCATGCAAGGGTTGACCAAAACTTCCTTGAACATAGAAATTTCATCAAGAGAAATGCAATGAAGGATCTACTGACACTTCCTCCAACATAGTATTTCTACTAAAGAGGTGTATGAGGAAGGGTCGACTTACCCTTCCTCCAACATAGTATTCTCATGGAAGGGGATCATGTATAAGGGTAAATTGACTATTCCTCATGGATGGTATTCATGTCAAGGGGTATCTAGTGGAAGGGTCAATTGACTCTTCCTCAAGCATAGTTTTCACATAGAGGGGGATTCTAGGGAAAGGTCGATTAACAGATTCTGTAACTGGTGGATCTAATTATAATCAGTTAGTCTAAGTGTTTGAGATATGCTATATATGGGAATACCCATAGAGGTGAGAGGTAAATGTGTGTAGAGTGTGTGAGCAAGACAAAATATTGTGGAGTAAAGTGTGTTTGTGAGGAGAGGATGGTTGTATGCCTATGTTGTCTATTGTAATTATCCCTTGAATAATAAGAATATCGACTATCATTTCCCTATTATTTTTTCCCACATTGGGTTTTCACATTAATCACTATGTCAATTGTGTGATTTATGTTGTGTTGTGTTTGGTTTAATGTTCTCTATTTTATGCTATGTTTATGATTTTTTTTTCTTTCGCTGCCCAACTAGTGGTATCAAAGCACAGAGTTGAAAGATCTAAGAGCGAAGGAGAAGTGAATCTGGTCGTTGGAGATCATAATAGGTTAACCGAGTGAATATTTGAAGGTACTGCGGGTCATTGGATCAAATTTAGCTAGACTGTAAGGAAAAAATGAGTCTGTTGCAGGGAGAAATGATAATCATCAAACTATCGTTCCCTAAGCTGTGTTGGATGGGCTATTGTGGAGATCCCCTAAGTAAAGAGACTGGCGTGATAGTCGTGGAGTGATCAATGTGGAAAGTTTCTTAACTTTGAATGCATGTGGATATGAACATAACTCAAGGTATGGAGTTGAATTTTTGTTAAGCACATGGAGGATCAAATTCATAATTAAATGGGTGAATATTTTATTCGTTGACGTTTCTTTTTGGAAAAAAAGGTTTAAAGGAATATACTTGATAAAGGATGGGTGAATGCTATAATATTATTTAAGAGGTGGATTTTTTTTGTTTTTTAAAACAGAGGTTTTAAGGTAGAATACATTAAATATTTGTGTTTAGAACCCTTAATTAATATTTGGTGGTTAACTTGGAAAGTATAATTTTTCTCCTCCATATTAAAGCTTAGTATTATAAACTTGGTTTGGGTGGTTTTTTGTGCTAATGGAGAAGATGCAAAGTTCTAATTTTGAGGTGGATAAATTCAGTGGTAAGAATAGATTTGCACTATGGAAGCTCAAGATGTGGGATCTGCTTGTGCAACAAGGATTACAAAAGGAGTTGGCTGGAAAGACAAATAAACTGGTAAGAATGATAGATGAGGATTGGGAAGATCTGGATGCAAGAGATCTCAGTACCATTCGTTTGTGTTTGGAATATGAATTTTTGTTTAACATCGTTGAAGGGGAGACAACAAAAAGTTTTTGGAACATACTGAAGAATGTGCATATGATGAAGTCCTTGATGAACAAAATCTTCTTGAAGAGGAAGTTGTACAACTTGCAGATGAAATAAGGTATGAAATTTTTTGATCACTTGAATGTTTTCAATACTCTGATTTGTCAATTATCTAGTATGGGCATAACGTACGAAGATGAGGACAAGGCGATTACACTACTATGTTCATTTCCTGAGTCTTGGGTTCATCTGGTCACAACTATGTGGTTTAGCTCAATAGATGCCATTGATTATGACACTGTTGTGTGAATTTTTTTTTCTAAGGAGATGAGGAGAAGATCCAGTAAGGAAGCCTCAACAACAGAAGAAGTGGTGGTCAAAGGTCGATCTATAGAAGGAGGAGAAGATAAAAAAAGGTACAATGAGGTCTAATTCAAAATACACTAAGGGTAAGGGAAAATGTTGGTTATGTGGCAAATCTAAGCATCTCAAGAAGGATTGTTGGAAAAGACAAAAAGCATCCAAAGAGGACTCCACAAAAGAAGAAAATTCAACTACATGTATGGTTGATGAAGTTTTTTTTGTTTGTTGTGTCTCACCACATGTGTTCACATAGAAGGTGTAGGGCGATGATGGTTGAGTCACCGTGAAATAAAAAAAATGTATTTACTTTGGAGTTGTAAAAATTGTTGATTACATGTAAATGGGCATATGTTTGTAAGACCTGGATAGGCATGCGTACCCATGGTTTATCAGGTCACCTATGAAATTTATAAGCATAGATTTAGGTAGATTGAATATGTGGGGGGGCATGTGTGTTGGGTTAACCTTGACTAAGTGAAACAATTAATGAGTTAAATCTGGTTTTTAGGTCAAAGAAAGTGATTTTTTGGGTCCATGTTTTTTGGGTATCCTGTGGTATTGTGTCCATGGATTTCATGCAATGAAGCCTATAAAAGGCTCGATGAAATCCATTGTAAATGGGACTAGAGGTAAGCGGTGAAGTCTTACTTGGTCGTCTTGGTTGGAATTGATCAAGGTTGTTCGAATGCAATGTTTGAGGTGGAGCAATGTGTCCAGGTTAGAAACATGGGTCTATAGAAAGGTTGATGTGTTGGAAGGTCAATCAAGTGTTTGAGAATATATGATGAAGGTAAGTTCATATCCATGGAACTTGGAAAGTATTGCAAGGAAGATGGGATCAAATAGGCATGTTCAGTAATGCCAAGTTGCAACAATAGTTGTGAACATAAGCGGTTGTGCTATTTGTTAAATCGGTCACCATCGGTTGCAAAAGACTGGAAGATTCAAGAAGAGGTATGAACAGGTCATCTGGTAATTACTCAAATGTAAAATTATTCAGTTGTGATGCTTATGTTTTTATCAGTAGTCTAAGTAGGAACCATATCAAATAGGTAGATATTTGATATGGTGATGTTGTTAAGGGGTGTAGACTATGGGATACTACTACCCACATAATAATCATGGACAAAGATGCAGTGTTTGATGAATCTCCTTTTATAAAAATAGACATAGTAAAAGATGAAAGGTCCAAATCATGACTAGTAGTAGAAGGGTATTTGGAAGGTATTGATATCCATGAAAGTCTCTCACTAGTTGTTAAAATCTTGTTTCTATTCATGTTGTGTTAGCACTAGTTGTGTTAGTACATCTAGATGTTAAAAATGTTTTACATGAAGGTTTTTGGATAAGGGTATGTATTTTGAACAACCATAATGGTTAGTTTAGAATCGCAACAAAATATTTGTTTGCAAACTTAAGAATTATTGTATGGCCTGAAGCCTAGGAAAATGGTACAGGGTGTTTGATTCCTTCATGGTGAGCCAAATTTTACAATAAGTGAGTATAACCATTGTGTTTATGGTATATTCATTATCTTAGTGTTATATGTTATGCTTGTTGCAAGCACAAGCATGGTTGAGGTCAACAGGTTGGATCAGTTGGTTAGGACATTTGTTATGAAGGGTCTGGGAGCAACAAAATAAATCTTGGGTATGGAAATATACAGGGACAAGAGATATGGTAAACTTGGTTATCACAACAAAAGTATGTGGTGAAGATACTCAGGAAATTCGGTATGAATAATGTGAAACAGGTAAAATCCCTTTGGCTTTCCACTGTAATTTTTCTTCAGTTTTTTGTCCTAATTGATGAATAAAAAAAGGGTTATATGTCTCAAGTATTATGTGCTAGTAGGAAGTTTGAATATTGCAATGGGAAATGGTAATCATTTCACATGTAGTTGGTGTTGTCAGTAGACACATGGAAAAAATTGGTGAAGAGAATGGAAATGGGTGCTTCAAACACATAAGCACAAGTATCACCTACAGTGGTTGCAGTGATTTAGTCTATGGTTATGATTCATGAGATTTGGACAAGAGGAGACCTACCTCAAGTTATGTCTTGCAAGAATGCAAGGATCTATTGGGTAAGTTTGGACGGGTACATGATGTGGTGTTTTATGGTGGTCAAAGTGTTGTGCATTTGACTAAATGTGAAATGTATCAAAATGGGATAAGTGCATCAATTTATTAGACAGGTTACTGATGGAGGAAGAATCGTCCAACCTGGAGTGAATTGTGCAGGCATCTTCATGTAACAATATTGTTAGAGAAGTTGCAGAGTTGTGATGGTGTTTGTCTTCCCTTGGCTTGCATAAAAGTGATGAATTAAGGGCATGATATATCAAGTAAATTGTTGTCAAGGTGGAGATTGTTGGAAACATGCCAATGAAATTCCCATGTGGTCACATGCACATTCATGTAGCTATATTAGGAATTTGCATGCATGCACTCTTATGTGAATGGATTGTGTAATTGGTGGATCTAATTAAAATCAGTTAGTCTAACTATTTGAGAGATTCTATATATACGATCATACCCATAGAGTTGAGAGGAAAATGTGTAGAGTGTGTGAGAAAGACACAATATTGTGGAGTACAATGTGTCTTTGAGGAGAGGATGGTTGTATTCATGTGTTGGATATTGTAATTCTCCCTTGAATAGTAAGAATGTCGACCATCATTGACCCATGGTTTTTTCCCGCATTGAGTTCCACATAAATCACTGTTTCAATTGTGTGATTGTTGTTGTGTTGTGTTTGGTTTTATGTTCTTAGTTTTATGCTCTTTCTATGCTCTGTTTTTCTTCCGCTTTCCAACAAACAGGCCCTCTTTTTCTTTCCAAATTTACCTCAAGGCCATAGCATGTGAGAGATGCGTAAGAAATAAAGTACAATGGAACTTTAACAAAATAACATATCGTTGCTCCTTAACCTATCAATATCTCTCTTATCCACGCTCTGATACCAAAATAATGTAATCTCACAGTGGCACAACAATAAAACATGCATTCATACACTACATTATGCAAAGCAAGGGACACTAGGAGCTTATGCTTAAGAAATCCCTAAAGGGGAAATTATATTTATTAAATCATCATTCCCATGTCTCTTCTTATAGTATATAAATGGTCCCTTATATAATGATAGGTGACCATAACAACTATTTCATATTTATATTTTCCATTCAAACCAAATGCATAATTATCTCCATAACTTTCTCCACAATATCTCCATGAATCTCTCAATATATTTCCATCCCTAAATTCCCTTATTCCTCTGCATATCTAATTCATACAAAACATTCTAGAGTTTATTCTACATCATTACAAAACCATCATTTAATTAATTATTGATGATCACAAGTAGGAATTATTTCATCATGCTCCCCTTAATGAATAATTGTGATCCAATCATTTGCCTTTTTCACTTGGTCCTTTGAACTAGTCTCATCTTCATCTTCATTTTCTACACTATTTACTTCATTGTTCTTTATATTTTGTGATCTTTGGTCTTGTTTGTTATTTTTCCTCTATATTCTTCATATTCTACCTATAAAAATAAATAGTGTTCTTTGAAGTCCATATAAAAAAGTTACCATCCACCAATATACATGGGTCACCAGTTGTTGTATCTGTCGGTTCTCTAGGAAATATTTTCTCGTACTTTCTTCCATAACGTGTATTCATACTTGTACCTTTTACTCCCCTTTCATCATCATCACTAGTGATCATCCTGGGTTTTCTTTGGCTTACCCATAACCATACTTGCAATGCATCTGCATAAAGGATCATAGGGAAGGGTGTTGTACAACTGAGAGGGGGGGTGAATCAATTGTCACCATGCTTAAACAATAATACTTCTTTTAAAACTCTTTACAGAAACACTGAATGATGATCAAAATAATGCAGGGAAATAAACAATGGCACATTCAACATCAGTCACATATATGAGAAACATAGAGACAGATATTTCCCGAGGAAACCCATACAGGGTAAAAACCTCTTTTTCTTTATATGATAAGTAATAATTACATTCTTTACATTATCATACATATGAGCACCAACTCATAATGAGGCTACAACCTCTATTTTTCAAGATGCAACCTGCCGAGAGCACCAACTCTCTATTTTCTCTAGCACCCACTAGAAGGAAGCACCAAATCCCTAGTTTCTCTAGCACCAACTAGAAGGAAGCACCAACTCCCTGTGTTCAAGCACCCACTTGAACCTTTGAGGACACCAATCCTCCCTAGCACCTCTCAACCACCTTGAATAATAAATTCTTTGTTAAAAAAACTTGCTACAGCTATATAAACTTATTCAATGGCTTACCAACCCTGTTGTTGTTCTATTACGCTGCTCTGTCCTGTCTGGATCAGTGCCTTTTGCATCCTCTTGCACTTTCTATTCTTCAGCCTTTTATACTCTCTGCACCATACCCCTTTGATGCAACCTTCCTCTAGCATGCATCTCTTCTCCTACGCTCTACCTCCTTGCTCACACTTGAATCCTCCACCACGACAACAGCAAGCACAACAACTCCAACAACAACATCAACCCTTCTCTTCTCTGTACCATGTATATATAACTTTTGTGCATCTTGTGCATGCAATATTCACAATGCCTCTACATGCACACTCTGTGCCAAATTCCTCTGCAAATTGAGTGCTCTATCTGATCATCATCGTGACTCTTCAGCTTCTCTGGTCGTTTTCCACCATGCGTCCAACATCACTGGGTGTTCTGCTGAGATTTCTCAACCTCTCTCGTAGTTGAGACTCTTCCTCTTCTCTATGAAAGTCGAGCTCACCTTCTCTGTTTCAGTTACAGGCCTCAATGCCCATCCAGCTGTCAATCGCCTCCACGAACATCTTCATCCCTCTTGAAGATTCTCAGAGTCTCTTCACCTTCTCTGTCGATCATCCCCAAGTTTCTTCGAGTCCTCTGGCTGAAACCATCAGTGGTTTCTGGCAGTCATACTATGTCGTGCTACATTTTCCCTCCGATCTTGTTCAAATTCATTTGCACCATTGGATATGCAGCGATCAAATCTGGACTACCAGAATCTGTGCTCCCAGATCTACGGTCGGTATTGGATTCTGGAGCCCCCATGCCATTCTACCTTTAAGAAGAGGGGGGGGGGGTCTGGAATTGGGCGTACATATCTCAAGCGGTTAGGATTAAAGTACCTAGATCAACGGCGCTCATGCGATTCCAGACCCCCTTTTCCATTCTGCCTTTAATTAAAGGGGGGGGTGTCCGGAATGGTGGGGTAACGGGGAAGGGCCTCATTGATGTCATGTCACCTTTTGTATCCTTCTCCTCCCCACCAGCCATCTGTTCTCCACTTGACCGTGTGACAAGGCTCGTTCGATTTATCCCCTCCTTGTCCTTCGACATCTTTCCATCTCCCAATTACCAAAACTCTGAAGTGGTGTAAATCTGCTGACGTCACACGTGGATTGACATGTGTTGAATACTGCCACATATCACTCTGATTCGTGACTTACATGTGCCTAGAATGTTGAATCAATCTGCACTTGTCATTACCTAGTTGTGCCACGTGTTCCTAGCTGACGTGAGTCAGATTGATGGTCTAGATGTGATCTTGATTCAATGGCTACGATTGAATCGCGATTTCGCCATTTCAACATTCTTATTGCATCGGGTTATTTGCCTCTCCATGTCGTGATTCACAAAACTCCGATATGGAGTTAGATCAATGGTCCAGATTCAACCTTAATCTGATGGTTCAGATTATATCGTGATTTTGCATATCGTGATATCAGGATTCCTGATGTCAATAATCTTTGACATGTCCAACTCTCGATCCCCGAAACTCCGACAAGGACTTGGATTCGACGGTCCAGATTCAATCTTAATTTGATGGCCGAGATTAAATCGTGATTTCAGATATCACGATTTTGAGAGGTTAGGGAACATCATTCCTTTGACTCTCCAGTCAGTGAACTGACGATATATCCCCACGTGTCCTTCCTGAAGATGGACGGTCTTCCTTCTTTCGGGATTTTGTGAGCCCTCTACTCCTTTCACTTTAAAGAATATGCAGGTTCTCCTCGATCCAATGCTGGTCGGACCTTGTGCTCAGATCTAATGCCTGAGATCTATCCTCTTATTCAGTGAGCTCTTCTTGTCTATATTTAGATCTAACGACCCTCATTCTATCGAGAATTTTGGATGGGATCCAACGATCAGAAATGCTTCACAACCTTTACTCTTCATCATGCTCTTATTCAGATCTGATGACCATCGGGAATTCAGGAAAATGAACACAGTTGTTGTTCTTCCCCGATTATCATTGCACTGCTGATCATCGTTGCTTGTACTCAAGCCATCATCACTACTGTACTTGCCATCAATGACAAGTCTACGCTGCCTGTAAAACATGCCAACAATGCTCTGTACATTCTTCATGTACCCATGTCATCTTCATTGTTGTACTTGCCATCAATGAAAAGCATATGCTACCTGTTAAACATTTTCCAACAATCCCCCCCTTTGGCATTGATGGAAAAAAAGGCACCCAGATTATTTTCTCCCCCTTTGACATCAATGTCAAAGAGAACATGCTCCCCCTAAGATGTTGCAGTAATTTTAGGAGGCATTAGATATTCAAACAATACACAACTCCCCCTAACAAGATAGGCTCTTTAGGTGTGAAATGAAATGACACCCAGCTTCTGTCTGAGATATTCAAACAGTGTCTTGGCTAGGGGTTTAGTAAAGATTTCTGCAATTTTTTCTGTAGTAGGAATGTAATGGACCTGAACAATCTGGTTGGTGACCTGCTCTCTCAGAAAATGATATTTTATGGGAATATGTTTTGTATTGGAGTGGAAGACAGTATTTTTAGACATATTTATGGCACTAGTGTTATCACAGTGAATTGGGATCAGTGCAGTGTATTTTACCTCTAAGTCTGCAAGTGTCTGAATCATCCATAATACCTTTGTGCAATAGGTAGCAAAAGCAATGTACTCTGCCTCTGTGGTTGATAAAGAAATGGAACCTTGCTTTTTACTAAGCCAGGCTACTAAGGAGTCACCCAAGAAGAATGCTCCTCCACTGGTGCTTTTTCTCTCATCAACACAGTTTGCCTAATCTGCATCTGAATAAGCAGTCAACTGAAGACTTTGATTTCTGGGATACCACAGATCATAAGTCATTGTTTCTTTTAAGTACCTAAATATCCTTTTGACAGCTTGCAAATGACTCTGTTTAGGTGCAGCCTGATATCTTCCTACCATTCCTACAGCATGCATTATGTCTGGGCGGGATGTTGTGATGTACAACATGCTTCCTATCATTGATCGATATGAGCTTTGATCAACATCAGGTGAATCATCATCCTTTCTTAATTTACATCCAGTTACCATAGGTGTACCCACAG
>JZKD02S0611963.1:888076-900375 GCA_000966675.3 Picea glauca | reverse complement strand
GAATCCACTGTCAGTCGTTGATCTACGTGCCGCTAGATTGACTGTCGATCTAAGCACATTCTTTATCCTCCAGGTGTGAATGCAACAAAAACCTTAGGCTTAGTGATTTTGTGGGTTTTGTGCACTGATTCCCTTGCTTTTGTCTCCATGGGGTTAGGAAACCCCACTCAACATCAACAATCATGAATTTTCTTTTCTTTTCCTTTCCTTGAAAATGATTCGCAGAAATGAAATATTATTTGCAAACCAAAATACACCCAGAGTGAAAAAAATTCCAGTCACCAGATGATACTATGAATTATAGGGTTACAATAGGGTATACCAACATTTCCTCAAGAAAAAAAAAATCAAAAGGGTGATCCTGGGACAGATCAATCAACCCTTCCTCAAACATAGTATTCTCATGGAAAAGAGTTAGTTAACCCTTCCTTGATGATGGTATTATTGTCATGGCATATCTAGTGGAAGGTTTTTCCAACCCTTCTTCAATCATAGTATTTTCATGAAATGGGCCCATGGAGAAGGGTTTCCCAACCCTTATTGAAGGATGGTATTCACATCAAGGGGTATCCAATGGAAGGCATGACTAATTATTCCTCTAGCAAAGTTTTCAAATAATAGGGATCCCAGAGAAGAGTCAACTAACCCTTCCTCTAGCATAGTATTCACATGGAGGGGGAGAAAGCATAAGGGTCAACCAAAATCTCCTTTAGGATAGTATTCACATCGAGGGTTATCTAGTGGAATGGTTAGCCAACCCTTCCCCAAGAATATTTTTTGTGTAAATGGTGATCCTAAGCAAGGATTGATTGACCCTTCCTCAAGCATATTAATTTTGTTTAGGGGAACTAATTGGAGAAGGATCGATCGAAAAATCCCCCAACATAGTATTCTCATGAAGGGGAATCACAAAGGAGGGTCAATTGATCCTTCCTCTAGGATGGTATTCATGTTGAGGGGTATCTAGTGGAAGGGTCAGTTGAACCCTCCTCAAGTATACTTTTCATGTAGAGGGGTATCCTAAGAAAGGGTTAGTTGAATCTTCCTCAAACATATTATTTTAATTGAGAAGGTGCATGATGAAGGATCAACTAACCCTTCCTCCAAAATTGTATTCTCGTGGATAGGGAGAATAGATAAAGGTTGGATGACCCTTCCTTAGTGATGTTATTCATGTTGAGGGGTACCAAGTGGAAGGGTCAATTGAACCTTCCTCAACCATATATTTTACACAAAGGGGATATCATGGAAGGGTTGACCAACCCTTCCTTGAACATAGAAATTTCATCAAGATAAATGCAACGAAGGATCTACCTACACTTCCTCTAGCTTAGTATTTCCACTAAAGAGGTGTATGAGGAAGGTTCAACTTACCCTTCCTCCAACATAGTATTCTCATGGAAGGGGAGCATGGAGAAGGGTAAATTGACTATTCCTCATGGATGGTATTCATTTCAAGGGGTATCTAGTGGAAGGGTTAGTTGACCCTTCCTCAAGCATAGTTTTCACATAGAGGGGGATTCTAGGGAAAGGTCGATCAACCCTTCCTCAACCATAGAAAGTTCATCTAGGGGAACATGGAGAAGGATCTATTGACCCTTCCTCTAGCATAGTATTCTCGTGGAGAAGGATTAAATAACTCTTCCTTAAGGATGGTATTTACATTGAGGGGTTTCCAATGGAAGGGTAGGTTGGACCTTCCTTAAGAAGAGTTTTTATGTAGATGGGGATCTTGGTGAAGGGTTGATTGACCCTTCCTCAATCATAGCAATTTCAATTAGGGGAACCTAGAGAAGGATCAATTGACCCTTCCTCTAGAATAATATTTTTATAGGGGGGGAGAATGGAGAAGGGTCAACTGACCCTTCCTTAAGGATGGTATTCACATTGAGGGGTATCTAATGGAAGGTTTGGTTAACCCTTCCTTGACCATAAAAATTTCATGTAAGTGAACCTAGAGAAGGATCATCCAACCCTTCCTCTATGATAGTATTTCCCTCGAGGAGGTGCATGACGAAGGGTTGACAAACCCTTCCTCTAACATAGTATTCTCATTAAGGGGGAGCATGGAGAAGGGTTGATCAATCCTTCCTCAAGGATAGTATTTGATTCATGGGGTATCCACTGTAAGGGTCAACTGACCCTTTCTCGGGGATATTTTTCACATAGAAGGGATCATATGGAAGGGGCAACCAACCATTCCTTGATCATAAAAAATTGATTTATGGGAGCTTGGAGAAGGATTGATTAACCCTTCCTTTAGAATAATATTTGTGTCAAGGAGGTGCATGTGGAAGGGTCGATTGGTCCTTTATCAAGCTTAGTATTCCCATCTGGGGATTATAGGCAAGGGTTTCTCAACCCTTCATTCAACATAGTATTCTAATAGAGGGGGAGTATGGAGAAGGACCAATTGACCCTTCCTCATCAATGGTATTTGCATTGAGGGGTATCTAGTGGAAGGGCCATTTAACCCTTCCTCAAGCAGAGTTTTTTCTTAGAGAGGGATCTCAAGGAAGGGTTGACTAACCCTTCCTTGAACATAGCAATTTTTTGTAAGGGAACCCTAAGAAGGATTGAACAAAAATTCCTTTAGGATAGTATTTCCATCAAGGAGCTACATGAGGTAGGGATTACATGGGGTAGGGAGAATGAAGAAGGGTCAAATGACCCTTCCTCAAGGATGGCATTTTATCATTGGGTATATAGTGGAAGGGTTAATCAACCCTTCCTTGGGAAACGTTTTTGTGTAGAGGGTATTCTATGGAAGGGTTGAAGGAAACTTCCTTGAGAATAATAAACTCATCAATGGGAGCCTAGAGAAGGTTTGACCTACCCTTCCTCCAACATAGTATTTGTGTCAAGGAGGTGCAAAGGAAAGGATATTTCTATCCTTTCTCAAGCATAGTATTCTTATCTAGGTGATCATAAGGAAGGTTTGATTAACCCTTCCCCAAACATAGTATTCTCTAGGAGGGTGGAGAATGGAATATTGTAAGCCAACCCTACCTCAACGATGTTATTCTTGTCATGGGGTATCTAGTGGAAGGTCTAGAAAATCCTTCCTCAAGAATATTTTTTTCATAAAGGGGTATCCAATGGAAGGGTTGAAATGACCCTTCCTTGAGCGTAATGATCTCATCTAGGGGAACTCAAAAAAGGATTATCTACTCTTCCTCTAGCATAGTATTTCCAACAAGGAGGTGCAGAGGGAGAGGTCAACCAAACCTTCCTCCAACATAGTATTATCATGGAGGGGAATAAAAAATAAGGTTAAACCAATCCTTTTTCAAGTATTGAACCACCCTTGATTGAGTATATAAATATCTTTTATGTGAACTTAGAAAAGGATTGGCTAAGCCTTCCTCCAACATGGTATTTTAATCAAAAAGGTTCATCAAGAAGGGTTGATTGAACCTTTCTTAATCATATTGTTCTCATCTATAGGATCACAGGGAAGGGTTGGACAACCCTTCCTCTAGCATAATATTATGATGGAAGGGGATCAAAAAGAAGGGTCTCTTTACCCTACCTTAATTATTGTACTCATGTCACAGGGATGGTCGACCCTTTCTTAGGCATAATTTCCTTATAGAGGGTGACCCCAAGGAAGGGTTAGTTGACCCTTCCACAAGCATAGTTTTATCTTATATGTCTATCCTAGGGAAGTGTCAATGGACCCTTCCTCATGCATAATAATCTCGTCTATAAGAACCCATAGAAGGATCAATCAACCCTTCCTCCAACATATTATTTCCACTGATGATGTACATAAGGAAGGTTTGATCAACCGTTCCTCTAGCATAATATTATCATTTAGGGGAAGAATAGAGAAGGGTCAATTGACCCTTTCTTAATGTTTTTATTTTTGTTATAGGGTATCTAATGGAATGGTTGGTCGAATCTTTCATAAGAATAGTTTTTGTGTAGAGGGGGATCCTAGGGAAGGGTTCGTCGATCCTTCCTCAAGTATAATGTGTTTTTTAGGGGAGCCTAAAGGAGGATTAGTTGACCCATCCTCAATCATAGTATTAATTTCATCCTAGATCCCATAGAAGGATATGTTGAACCATCCTTGAGCATAGCATTCTTATAGAGGGAGATCCTAGTAAATGGGAACATAACCCTTCCTCCATCATAGTAATATGATGGAGGAGGACCATAAAAAAGTGTTGGCCCTTTCTCAAGGATGGTATTCACATTGTGAGGTATATAGTGGAAGGGTTGGATGACCCTTCCTTTAAGTATATTTTTTTTTTGTAGAAGGGCATCCCTAGGAAGTGTCAACTTACCATTCCTAGTGCATAGAAAATTCATTTCAAGGAACTCGGAAAAGGATCGACAAACCCTTCCTCCAACATAGTATTTTCATTAAGGATTTGCATGGGGATGGGTCAACTAATCCTTTATTAAGCATATTATTCTCATATACGTGATTATCAAGAAGGTTTGGTCAGCCCTTCCTTCAACATAGTATTCTCATGGAGGGGGAGCATGGAGAAGTGTCAGTCAACCCCTCCTCGAGGATGGTATTTGTACCATTGGGTATCTAGTGGAAGGGATGGTCAACCCTTCCTCAAGCATATTATATTGTTTAGGAGTATGTTGGGAAAGCATATACCAAAACTTTATGAAGCATGGTATTCATGTGTGAGGAGCATGGAGAAGGGTTGGACAAACCTTTGTCAATCATATAATTATTGTCAATGTATAACTCAATGAAAGGTTAGTCAGTGCTTCATTAAACGTAGTATTCATGTTGAGGGATAACTCAGGGAGGGGTCTACTGACCCTTCCTTGAGAATATTATTTTTGTTGTAGGGGGCATGGTGAAGGGTTGGTCAACCCTTCCTCAAGCATAGTATTGTTGTCAATGGAGATCCCAAAGAAGGGTTAGGAAAACCTTCCTTGAGCATAGTATTGACATCAAGGAGGATGTAAGGGAACATTAAAGAAAATTTGGGGCTCAAATGGGAATTTGGGGCCTAAATGGGAAGGTTATAAGAAAAACCATGTTTGTTGAGTTGGAAATTAATTTATGAATAGAGTTTCAAAGAATTTAGTGAACGATAATCATTGATTTGAACATAAAAAAGTCAAGAATGATGATGTGTCATGTTTTTACTTGATAATATTTAACTATATATACACTTCATCTTAGTTAAAATCCCAGTGAGATCTCTTGAAGATATGTTAAATATTTTTGAAATATTTAATATAGAATATGTTATATTATTATTACTTTCGTTATATATTGTACACTGTCTATAATTATTTATTTATTATATTTCCATTATTATTATATATAAATAATAGTGTGCACTTCCATTATATATATTAGTAATATATTGTTATTATTACATTATTATATAATAACATTATATTATATATTACTATTATATAATGTGTAATATTATATAGTATTTAATTTGTAGTTACAAAGTTTTACTATACTTATTAATTTATATTATTATATAATAATTAATTCATAAAATTAACTCGGAGTATACTTTATATAATAATCACTGACCTTTTCTTATCTACATATTCATGATATTATTTTATTGTAGTTTTTAATTTATTTTATATTATAACTATATTATATATTCATTAGTATTATAATATATTATTATATTATAAATTCCTTTTAATGCAACAATCACATTCGTAGTATAATAAAATTCATATTATTATCATATTATAGTTATTAATTCTATATTATATATTATATATGTTGATATGTTGTAGTCTAAACATTTTATGTTTTGGCCATTTTATAAGTATTTTTAATGTTTAATTTTTCTTAAAATATGGTGAGAAAGTGTTGGATCTGCAGATTTGAGTGGTTAAGTATGTATATTCTAAGTGTCTCAAAGATTTTTCAATAGTACAAGTCCATTTATGCATTCAAAAATGGAATTTGAACAACAAAAAATTGCCATTTCTTCCATATTTATGTCATCAGATTCCAACGAAAAAGACCAAAACATGAAACAATTAGACAACACCATTCTATATTATTATATTACATTTTATAAATTATTATTATATATTATTATCATATATTAATAAAACATTATTTATTCTACTTTCATTTTATATATTAATAGTAAATATTTGTTATATGATATTCATTATCATTTATTGTATATGCACAATAATCTAAATTTTTCATTATTATTTTTAACTATCATCTCGTAATTCTAGATTAACCTAGTTTATATGGTAGTGTGGTGTGACATACACTACTTTGATGTTGCATACATGGATTACTATTTTATAATTTCCTTAGGAGGCCCATTGTTTAAGCAAATTTTCTCTAATCACGTCAACTAACCATTTTTGAAGAACAACTTTACATTAACGGGGTGCTTGGGAAGGGTTGACCGACCCTTCCTTGAGCATACTATTTACGTCATGGAGGATTTTTAGGAAATGTTGAATGGCCATTTTTGGAGCATCGTATTTGCATCAAGGGGGTGTTATGGGGAAGGGTCGATCGACCCTTCCTCAAACATAGTATTCTCATTGAAGGGGATCCTGGAGAAGGGTCAATCAACTCTTTCCCAAACATAGTATTTACCTTTATCAATTTATCATTTCTTATTCATATATCTTTTTCTCTTATTCCTTTTTCTTAACCTTTCCTTTCTAGCAATTTCCTCTCACATTCTTGTTTAATAATTTTTTATTTCACTCTTATTAGTAATTTCCTTTTCCATTCCTTTTTTCTTTTTTCTTCTCTCGTTTTTCTTCTTCCATACTTGTTTAATTATTCCTCATCCATTCCTTTTTTCTCTCCCATTCTTATTTATGTATTTCCTCTCCTATTCCTTTTTCTTAGGTTCTTTTTCGTTTTTAGTAATTTCCTCTCTTATTTGTGTTTATCGATTTCCTCTTTTATTCTTATTAGCAACTTCCTTTTCCATTCCTTTTTAATTTTATTTTTACTCTCACAATATTCTTAATAATTTCCTCTCTCATTCATTTTTCTTCTTCCATTCTTGTTGAACAAATTCTTCTTCCATTTTTGTTTAATGATTTCTCTTCCATTCCTTTTTTTTCTTCCATTCTTTTTTAACAATTTCTTCTTGCATTCCTTTCTAGCAATTTCCTCTTCAATTCCTTTTCCTTATTCCACTCTTTTTTTATGAATTTTCTATTACAATCCTTTTTATTTTTCCATTCTCATTTCCTCTTATATTAAAATGAAACTTCTCTCCACAAAATCAAAATTATTTGTTGTCCTCCTTACCATGCTTGCTCCCCTATCACTCTTTTTATCCTACTTTATCTATCGCTCTCTCTTATTTCTCTCTCTATCGATCTCCCTATTGCTCATTATATTTATCTCTCTTGGAGATACTTGTTTCTCTCTATATCATTCTCCCTTGGAGCTCCCTATCACATTCTCCCTATCACTCTCCCTATTGTTCTCTCTTGGTAGATAGATGAGATAGATCTATCTGATTGTCTTGGAGATGTAGTAGGTAGATAAGAGGAGATAAAATTCATATCCGATGGATTAGAGGAAATTTATGGAGATGGATGGAATTCTATGGGAAAATGCAATGGTTTTAAATTTTATTCAATGTTTCAAGTTGATTTTTTTATTCGATTCATGTATTCTACAAACCGTTGCCACATATGCTAGCTTCCTTCTTCTTTATCCACCTTTTTATCTATTGCAACATTTTGGTATTTATCAAAATCAGTTGTATTTAATGTTCATCTTTGATCTATATCTTATAGTTATATGTTTTTATTTTTATTTTTGTAACTATTCTTTGCTCATGGCTTATCTATTTAGATTTATTTTTTTAAGTAAGATGTTGAATTTCATTATATGAAGTTTGATTTATTAAATCAAATGGAATATGTATTAGATTTTCTAGGCTTGAGTATTATAAATATTTTGTACTACAATTTGAATTCAAAATATTTGCTTCAAGTATTATAAATATTTGCTACAACTTGGAATTTACAAATCATACATAATCATGAGTTTAATAATGTGTAATTTGAACTTTGACAATTTCATCAAAGATTCAATCAATGAGACAAATAGAAGAGTTATAAAGAACTTTTTCAATCAATGATTTTAAAATGGTTTAATTCATTTTCAATTTGAGAAGTCTATCAATCATTGATTTTAAAATGGTTTAATTAGTTTTAAATTTGAGAAGTCCATTGATCAATGAGAAAAATAGAATAGTTAGAAATAACTCATTCGAACAATGATTTTAAAATGGTTTAATTCATTTCCAATTTGAGAAGTATAAATATAAACCTTATAGTTAATTCTTAGTCCAAGTGGCATTGGTTCCCAAGGAAACCTACACATCCATTTTCGTTGAGCCTATGTAATGAATGATATACACTAACATAAATATACAACCTATGATGAACTACATTTGAGTACAAAGAACCCATCTCGGGACCTTACACCTATTATGTAGGCTATTTAAGAGATTCAAAGTTGAGCCTTATTAATGGAGCATGGATTCCACCCTCTCAAATGAATGGTTGTAACCACTTTCAAAAGATAACACATAATATATCCATGGCCTACCCTTATTATGAACTTCAATATAAAATTGAAATATATGAATGCCAAAACAATTGAAATGTGAAGGTGGGGTGGAGAAACCCATATCCCACACTTGTCATGCAAGCCACATGGTAGAGTAAACATTGGTGTAAGGGATTAACGGTTGGGAATTTTTTATTTAGCATGACCCATAAACCTGTCAAATGCATGGCCATGGCCCTTTCAAAGGGCACATGCCATACACTATGGTTTCATCCCCTCTTGAGGTAACACACAAGATAGAGCCATGACCTACCCCTATTGTGAACTTCAAGATAGAATTGAAATAAATGAATGTTAAAATAATTGAAATGTGAAGGGTGGATACATCCACCCATAACCCACACCTATTATGCATACCACACATTAGAGTAAACACATGATATGTAAGGGATTCAAGGCTAGGCCTTGTTGATGGAGCATGATTGTTTCCCTCTCAAATGCATGGCCATGGACCTTTCAAAGGGTACAACCTGTACACCATGACTATTACCCATATTGAGGGAACATGCATGCTATATCCATGACCCATATTGAGGGAACACATAGGATAGATCCATGACCTACCCTTCTTGTGAGCTTCAAGATAAAATCAAAATAAATGAATCTAAAAAGAATTGAAATGTGAAGGGGGGAAGGAGTGACTGATAACCAATTCTTGTTATGCAGGCTGCAAACTAGAGTAAGTGTCATCCATATATGAGAATAAATGATAGGTATTGTTGATGGAGCATGGTGGTCTCCCTCTTAAATGCATGGTTGTGACCCTTTCAAAGGGTGCAACCTATACACCATGTCTATGACCCCTCTCAAGGGAACATGTATGTCAAAGCCACGATCTACCCTTCTTGTGAACTTCAAGTTAAAATTGAAATAAATGAATTTTAATACAATTGAAATGTTAAGGGGGGGAAAGACACCCATAACCCAAACATGTTATATATGCCACATGGAAGAGTTGTTGATCTTTTTTCCTATAAAGGGAAAATGACCAACATTGAGAAAAAATATTATGGGGAACAAGAAAGACTCTCCTCATTTTTATATAGGTGGTACTCCTCTTTCTTGATATATGGAAGATTATTATTATGAACCCAGATGCATGGAATATAAAACCCCAACAAATTTTCTAATAAAAATCCTATATAGATATGTACACACTCTTCTATAAAGATATACTTGCCAAGCACATCATCTCATTCAAAAAAAAGAAATAAATATGTCTGCAAAGATTTGTATTTGTACGATTTGGAGTCTTCTTTCAACATATATTCCATCTTTCTTTCAAAATAATGTGAACCCATAACTTTAAGGGAGTTTTGATTTAATATAAAATGAGATTGTAAAGCATCATTTTCTCAAGAATCAATTGATACATCACCACACAGATTCATAAAACCAGCATGACACTCGAATAGTTCTTTGTGGGAGAACTTAATAATAATATCCCAAATATGAAAAGTTTAATAATGTTTGAAACAACAAAGGATAGAATAAAAAACTCAACAAGATCTCAATCACAAATAGATAAACTGTAACATCCCATACTATTGAGCACATTTTATACTGACTTATTCTTTGAGGACACTTGTGAGCAAGTGATCTGGTTATGATACATTGTGATTATGCTTTTATTATGACATATATATTATGACGTCATTATGATTATATGTATTCATGTATCGACAGGTATTACTGACGATTTTCCCTGAGTATGTAGAATACATGACAAGTTGATGATGCAGATGGCATCAATGGTTCCCTTGGATTCCAGATTGAGTTAAGGAGTGGGTTGCATTTTGTTTGAGTATTTCATTTTACACACATGTGATATATGATTGATTACAATATGATTTATGTATATGGATTATTGACATTGTCTTTTTCAGTGGATGGAGGCTTGACAGTGCTTGCTAATTTGACTCACATAAGGAGTAAAGGGGTCATGCACAGAAACTAGACATTTGAGCAAAAGGTGTGGAAACGTCCTTGTCACAGCCTACTAGCACTCCTATCATGACTTGAACTGTAGGTTAACGATTACCTAGTTCGATAGGTCCACGATGTCATGAGGGCGAACTGAGACAATTTCTCAAGAAGAACTCTAAGGGGTGCACAATAAGGCGAAATCCTTATTCCTTAGAATCCCTTAGTCTCTCATAAGGTCGACTAAATGGAGTGTTGAATCCAAGGGTTGGAAAAACTTCCAAAACCAGTCAAAGGTGAGTGGAACCCTTGGAGCATGAAGGTGCGTCTTGAAGTGCACATCACATAATTAAACCTAAGTCAATAAATCTAGGTGGCCTAGAAAATAATGAAATGTTTAGACCTTGTTAGAATAAAATATTAATTAGTTATTAAATTATAAACTTAGAAGCCTAACAAAAGTCTAAGCCTAAGTCTATGAATAAGTCTCAGTCTAATTTTAAATAAGGGACTAAATAAAATATTAAATAAATTAAAAAGAATTGAGATAAAATCAAACTCTAGGAAAAAGGGGAATAAAAATTTAAAGGTTGGGTAAAATGCACATGTGTGCATGAAAATAATAAAAGGGATTTTTAAAATAGAAAGAAATTAAAACATGAGAGAATAGGTGTAGACATAGAATGATTTCATGAGTCAATCTACCCCTAAGTCTAACTAAAATAAGACTCCTAAATCAACTCAAACTAAGATCTAGTTAAAGGGCACTCATTAAATGGGAATCTGGGGAACTAAGAGACATCTAAGAGAAAAACAAAATAGGAACACATTGGGGAATGTGAGGGAAATTGGATTTTAAATAAAATAAAAAGAGGAATTACATGTGCAAACTTGGGAGAGTGTGACACATGTGTTGGGTGAATAATCATTTAATTAAATTATTAAAAATGATTTAGTTGTGCATGGGACAAGTGTCATTGAAAATAGTTCTATAAAAGAAATAGAGGAGAGGTGAAAAGCAGTGACCTTTGTTAGTACTGTGATTTTGCCAAAAATATTCTTGACTAAGTTTTACTTGTGAGACTTGGGTTCCAAGCTTGAAATGAGTGGAAAATCTTCCTTGAGAGGCAAGCTTGGGTGCTATTTTTTTTTTGGTTTTTGTGTGTGGCCGCTTTGCAACTTGGGGGAATAAGGGGGAAGAAGAGTACCCCTAGCATTGGATGGTAGGTATCGGTGAAGTATATATATTGGCAAGTGGAAAAAAGGATTGTGCAAGACTCTAAATCGAGGATCAATTGATACACCATTAACTTGGGTCACGGTATTTTATTAATATATCTGTTTTTTTGTATAGAATAAACTGCTACAATTTATGGGTGATTGTAGAACATTTAATTTAAGGAACAAACAAATTGATTTTTCCTTGTATAAATTAATTGTTATTACTTTAGTTGAAAATGTAATTGGTTGTGCAGTATTCAGTAATGGATTATTCCTACGTGTGTATTATCTAAATACTTGTGCATATAATGACTGGAACTTTTCATAACTCTTTATAAAGGATTGAAAACAATTATGAATTAATCAATCTTTGGTGTGAAAGAAAGGATTAACATCAGTTGGTAGTATTGACCGATTCCAGTATTTGTTGGTGACTAAGTCATTCTTTTATGCTACATTAATTATTAGTAGATCCATTGGCAGATGAAAAATTCATACATCTAGAAGTGATGGAACTCTGGAATAATGTTTAACTGGTTCAATCTAGAATGTTTCAGTTTTG
>JZKD02S0611963.1:839958-880443 GCA_000966675.3 Picea glauca | reverse complement strand
TATACCAGTCTATGAATTTCAAGATGTAATATATATAAAACACTTATCAAAAAATGACTTCAGAAATCGGTGTAACTGCTGAGAGGGGTGCTCGTTTCCACCCAACTGTAGGCTTAGCGACTCCCAACAGATTTACCACTAGCCACCCCCGAGTTGAGACCACGATGTTCTGAGACTGTGTCTCTTCATCTGCCAGTGACCAGGAGCGAAGGTTGCAATCCTTTCTCTCTGCTATCACTCACTTTGTGTAAAAAACTTGCCAGAGTTCCCCTCGTGTCTGCCCCCTTCCATCGCTTCTGCCATACGCCTTATCCTCTCGCGAGGTTGCGTGTGGCATGATTACCCTCGCATCGATCAGGCCTGACGGATCTACGGATGGGTGGTTCACCATCCCATCCCTCATCAAGCCACCCACCTACCAGCCTGTGAGACATTAAATTTGGGGGCCAGCGAGCCGCTTTCGATTCTCCGGGCCAGTGGAGTCCAAATACGGTATTCATTCAGGGTGGAAGTTAATGCCACCTTTTTAGGAGCCTTCCACCACCATCGTGGTCTCTTTTATGCACATCCTCGCTCAGCAGTCCTGCAATCAATTCAAAATATTATTCACATTCATTGACCTCTTCCTGCAGGTCACATATTCATACTTATGAGTTTTCCATAGTCCTTGGCTAGTCCAGTTATATTTACAATCTGGGGGAAATAGGGTGTTATATATATAGTGCAAAGCTTCAATGTTAAGGTGTGTTGACCAAAAAAAATTTACTATGATTAAACTCGGTTGGTAAAGCTTGTGCTTGTTAATGCTTGGAGAATGAATATCGAACTCCTCTAACTTTTCTTATTACTGGTAAACTGATTTTACTGACTTCTATAGTTGCATGTTGATCAATTGATCAATGTTTAATCCAACTTAGTAATTATCCCTTCACCTGAAGCAATCAGTTGTAGATGCGCTAGGTTCTGATCTTATAACAATAAAGTTTTCTTGCGAAATTGAAATTCCTCACAAATATAATGATTTGTAAACATGTGTATCACTAATAATTTTAGACAATAATCTTATTCAAACTGACTTTGTGAATAAGAACTTGATCATTCTCTCAGAACATCTCGAAACAAATTTTTGGTTCGAATGGGGTTGCACCTATAGACTTTTGGGCTTGTCAACTGTTAATCTCAAGATTAATCGTGCATTTGGATTTGTCCATTGTAGAGTCTTACCTTCGTGTGTGAAAAACTTAGACCTTTAGCTAACCTACCTGCGTACCTCCTTCAGTTGGGTCTACTAGTATGGATTTCCATTTTTGTTGCAGGTTAAACACCTACTCTCTTAACACAGGTGTTGTGTTAAAGTTGATCCTTTGCCCACATTATTTCTTATATATATTCTTAGATAGTAAGAACACACAAAACTTCTGGGTGAGAGTTGAGAATTTTGTTCTTATCTAACCGATTAGTGAGTATGCCTACACTAGAGGTTTTTCAAGAGAACCTTATTCCTTACATTTAACAATAAGATCAGGGACTACCAGTTGTAGTTCCTAGTCTTCATTTAACGAACCTCTTAAGATATAGTTTTACAGAGACTCTTGGGTGACTAATCACCTTTAACTGTAGTCTCCTAGAAATTAGAGATTATCATAATCCTTTCTAATTAATACTTTTTTCTTGACTGGATGCCTATACCATTCATTTTATTTAATTAAATACCAGTTCTCTGCTTAGGTATTTTTCTGCCCAACAATTAGATATAGTGTCACCTTCGAGCATATTTTAATTATTTATACGATGAGTAATTTTCTTAGCGATAACGTCAGACCTTGCTAGATTGTAAAATATTATTGTGGATTGGTCCCTATTCATGTAATTACACCTGGACTCCTCGAATTAATGATGGTAGTTAGACATGAATTCACCTTGACACCAATTGAGACGATAATCAATTTAGTGTCCCTGGAGTTGTATGTGTGACCTTACTTAGATTCTGAGGTCTATTATATCAATGTTGTGACAGACAACCCCAAATTATTTTATAAAAACACTAAACTAACTCTATTGTAAGTATCTTTTAATCTTAGTTAATCAAATTCAGTTTGATCTCATCCTTAACCTGAATTCCTTACTCCTTAAGAGGTTAATATTTTATTGAAATTAATCAATATTTATAAATGATGATAGGGTCACCAGGTGACTAGAATGATAGAAATAAATAAATTCTAAAAAGATTGGATTGAATTAACAGTTTATCTGTCATTGATATTTACTTGTAAGAAAGAAATATATAAGATTATGTTTTTCAAAAAATACTAAAGGTTGAATCTGTGAAAGATTAGATTACTCTCCCTTGTTGGGATTTGGTGACAACCAATTACCAAAAATATATTTGGATCCTATTATTTTTCATTGATTACAACAAAATAGACCAACTTAGAAAATGGATAGGGATTGCATTTAATATTCAGTTTCTTGTATGAATGTATAAATTCATGTAAGCCCATAGAGGCAAAAACGACTGTGAGAGACTAAGTGTATGAGAAACTTGCAAATCTGATGTAATGTCCATAATTCGAATAATAAGACAACTAATGCCTATGCTTGGTGGATGTAGCCCAACGTTTGGGTGAACCACGTGAAATACCTGTGTCTATTTCTTATGTGTGTGTGATTGTTAATTATCACTGTGAATTATGTTTTCCGCATTAACAATTCTAACAAGTGGTATCAGAGTTGGTTAGAGTTGGTTAGAGCTGGTTGGAGGAGCTTCAAATTCTCAGAGTAGCCAACAGAATTTAAATCTGTATGAAGGTGTGTAAATTTATACATTTCCACAGGTCCCTCGTCTGGAAGGGTGCGAAGTCTTACTACTCAACCTTTCAATCATGGCAGATTGTTGAAATTTCTACAGTTGATACAAAGGAACAGTGCGTAGATTTTTACGGATTTCCAAACTCAACTGTGTTGAGAGGTTCGGACTCCCTGTAGTGGAAACATGAGGTGCATGCAGCAGATCCATTTGATAAAGTTACGACTCCTCTTCAATATTCATGTTTGAAATTTTTTAAGGTGGATCGGCTTTGTCGTGAAGTAAATGTTTAAAACGATTAAAGAAGGTGAAGGAGTTTCTTAAAAGGTGATTTTGTTTTTTATTAATTAAAAGGTGTAAAGTCACGTGGCTGGTGGATGAAGTAAAAAGGGCCTCTTTTAATTGAGTAAATGTTTAATACATTTGAGATTTAATATAATATTAATTAAAAGGTGGGAGTTATAAGGTTTTAAAAGTTAAAGGGTTTTTTGGTTTAAATTATTAAATCTTGTATTTATCCCTTAAGCCTTTGTAATATTCTATCAACCATCATATTATAAAGATTGTTTTGATAAGCTTTGGGTTTTATAAAAATTTTATCCGGTTTCTTAAGAAAAAATGGCTAAGATGCAGAGTTCGAAGTTTGAAGTTCAAAAGTTCAGCGGTAAAAATAACTTTGAGCTCTGGAAGCTCAAGATGCAGGATTTACTGGTGCAACAAGGGTTGCAAAATGCATTGGCAGGAAAGTCAAAAAAACCAACAACCATGACAGAATAGGAATGGGAAAGCTCTTAGCACAATTTGGTTATGTCTGGTTGATGAGGTTCTATTTAATATCATAGAAGAGGATACAACATCAGGCTTATGGAGCTGGCTGAAAATTCTATATATGACAAAGTCCTTGATGAGAAGAATCTACTTGAAGAGACATTTGTACAGTTTGTGAATGAAAGAAGGTACAAAAGTCGCTGACCATTTAAATACCTTTAATACCCTTATAGTTCAACTGACTAGTATGGAAGTTAAATTCGAAGATGAGGATAAGGCTATTACATTGTTGTGTTCGTTGCCTGAGTCTTGGGATAATCTAGTCACCTCTATTAGCTTTAGCTCAACATAAGTTTTAGATTATGACTCTGTTGTGGGAGATTTGTTGGTTGAGGAGATGAGGAGAAAATCTAGTAAAGAAACCTCAACTTCAAAGGCGATGTTGGTTAGAGGTCGAATTAAAGAGCAGAATGAAAGAAGTTCTTTCCGATATAAGTCAAGACAAATAAAGGGTAAAGAAAAATATTGTCACTGTGGCAAAACATGACATATCAAGAAAGACTACTGGAAGAGAAAGGAATCTAAGGAAAACTCTACGAAGGAAGCAAATTTAACTGTAACAAATTTAGGTATAATTGATCACGTTTTATCCATTTCTAGTAATTTATAATATCAAGAAGAATGGAAGTTAGATTTAGGTGCCTCCCACCACATGTTCTCACATATAAATTGGTTATGTTCTTACCAATCTATTGATGAGGGTGTAGTGTTTATGGGAAATGGTATTCCATGTAAAACTATTGGGGTTGGCAATATTAGAATCAGGATGTTCGATGGTATTCTCAGGGAATTAACGGATGTTAGATATGTACCTGAGCTTCAACCAAATTTGATTTCATTAAGAGTGTTTGATTCTTGTGGATATAAGTATACAGTTCAAGGTGGAGCTCTCACAGTGTCGAAAGGAAATTTAGTAGTGATGAAGGCAACAAAGGTTGATAACCTTTATAAGTTGGAAGGCAGTACTAAAGTGGCATCTGAAGTGACAGATGTATCTTATTGTTTATGGTAGAAGCATCAAGGTCATAAGAACAAGAAAGAATTGCAGGTACTGGTAAGAGGTAAATCAGTTCCAGACTTAAAATCTTTGTTTCTAAATTCCTGCTTGTTTTATATCTCTGCAAGTTGTGATGATAGTATAAAGGGATGTTGTGTGTGGGATCCTACTTCTCACAAGGGCATAATTGACAAAGATATAATATGTATGGAAAAACCAAAAGGGTTGATTCAATATCGCAACGGTAATTTTTTTTGCATGCTAGGTAATTCATTGTATGGCCTATTGGTACCCAGGAAAATGTACAAGATGTTTGAATCCTTCATAGTGAGTCAGAATTTTTCAAAGGGTAGGAATGAATATACAGTTTATAGTACATTCATAGTCTTGATGTTCTTTGTTGATGATATGCTTGATGCAAGCCAAAGCATGGATAAAATCAATAAGAAAGTGGCTTAGATGGACTAGACAATTCAGATGAGGGATCAAGGACCAACAAAACAAATTGAGGGCATAGAAGTACATAGAGATGGTATGGTAAGTTGTGGTTGGAGTTCAGAATGAACATTGTAAAACCAATTTTTATCCCTCTTGCTTTCCATTATAAGTTTTCTTCAAGTATAGGGCCTGTCTATAAAGAAGAAAAGATTATGTCTTGTGTAAGTTTAGTAGGAGGTATGTTGTATGTGATGAAATGGTTAAGACCGGATGTTTCACATGCTAATGATGTTGTTAGAAACATGACAGATTCAGGTTTTGCAGTGAAATGGGTGCTTCAATGTTTGAGAAGCACAAATGTCACCTATAATGGTTACACTAAGATGGTCTCTGATAACTGTAATGTATATTTTATAGGTGTTTTGGACAGGAGGAGACCTATCACTAAATATGTCTCACAATGCAGTTGTGGAAGACATGTTGGAGGTGGAGTGACCCCTTAGGAAATCCAAAGTCATGAAAGTCACACAGGCGAGATCATGAAACCAGTTTTATTAGAGAAGTTGTAGTGGTGTTTGGCTTCTTGATGGCAGACGTCTCCTACATCTGTCCACAGGATCGTTCAATCAGTCCATGAGCCAAAGTGACTCTTCCGATTCCCTACTGGAATCTCTACTCAAAACCTGATCCACAGGTCCTTCTCTTTCTCCTCACAGTATTCTGCACTCAGTCGTGAACTTCCCCGACTTAATTTTGGGTTTTGGGGTTTCGTGATCCCCAACGTCAAGAGTTCTTGTCCTCATGGACTCCCGAACTCCGATTCACCGATATGCACCTTTGCTGCCTTAGCCTCCCTGGTTATGCATTTAGTCCACGTGACCTCCTCTTATATGACCACAGTCATACTCCTTATCGGGATTCGAGGTTTTGTGATCCTCGATGTCATGAACCTATGTCCCCGTGATATCCCAATCTCTGATGAATCAATTCGTCGATACGACGCTTTACGCGTTATCCCTCCTGGCTAAACTCCTGGCCCATATGACCACTACCCCCGTGACCGCAGTCTTACCTCCTTTCAAGGTTTCGTACTTCACAATTCTGAAATGCGCAAACCTCTTGTCATCGGGATTCTCGATTTCCCGATGAACGTAATGTCAATAGACGAATTTCCTTTCGGGAAATCTCCCGAATACTCTGATCTCCTCCATGCATCCCCTCAAGATGGGTGGTCCTTATCACTTCTCGCGATTTCGTGACTTCCGCTGCTCTGGAAGTCTTTCTCTCTGGATTCGCAAAATGCCGAACCCCGATGACCTGATCCAATCTCACAATTTGGAGTTTTTGATACCCCGATGACATAAATTCTCTATCAACTCCAAACCCTGGTAGCCAATATACCGATGGGCGCTCGATTATCGCCACGCGTCTCCACAAACGGACGGCTCAGATATGTATCAGGGTTTTCACTGTGAACTTACCTAATCTCCTGTCCACAGGATTTTCGATATCCCGATTCTCGACACCTCGATATCCCGATATGTGTCGGGACTCTTGTCCGGCTTGAGAAGGTTTAAACCCCTTGCACCTTCTGTCCGATCCAACAGCTGATGAGTATCTATGTGAACATTCGACGGTCCACAATCTCCTGGGCTCACACCTTGGAAACCCAGTCGTAACCTCCTTGCTCCTTCACCAGATCTAACGGCTGATGGCATTTTTCTCTAGATCTGACGATGCAGATCCGTCCTTCTTGTGCGCTCCTCCTTGACTTCCTTACTGGATGTAGAAATCAACGGTCCAGATCTCTTTCTCCTGCCAATCTGGCGACTGCTATTCTCCCTCCTGATCTTGCGCACTTTCTTCCAGCCTTGGGAAAATTCCAAGTTCTCAAAGGCCTTGACCTTTGTCTTCCTTCTCTGCGAGCTCCTCAGCTTTAAGCCTCGCCTGCGTTCTCCATGACGCTATTCCTCCTGAGATTTACTCCTTTCGAATCCTCAATGGATTCTTTGACTTCTGTGCCTCTACAGAGTCTTCACGCACACATAGTGTTGTCTTTCCTGAGCTTCTCCAGGTACTCAGATCCCTAAGGGATTTTATCCTTCTTCCTTTCTCTTGCAAATGGATAATTCTTGGATGCCCTCCTGGCTATCCTCTGCCACAAGCAACTTCTTGCTGAGCCTTCAGGGTGTTCAGTAACCCTGTGAAGATCCCTCAATGGATTCTTCCTCTAACTTCAAACTTCAAAGAATTCTCTTCTCTTATGTGCCTGTCTGCACACCTACTCAATGCCCACCTGGCAGAGTATCTTCTCCCAGAACGTTCAAAAGTTCTATCCTCTGTGCACTCCTTGCACCTGCTCAATTCCCACTTGGAAGAGCTCTCAGAATCCTCAGTGATTCTGGTTCTTCTTAGGAACTCACAGCAGAGTTCTTACCAATGCACCACTGTGCATATGCTCAATGCCCACTTGGCAGAGCTTCACAGAACTCCTCAGAGCTTCTATCTACAACTGTGTCTCTCCTACACAACCTTGCCTCCAAGGTATTCAACAACCTTGAGGTCTTTCTCCTGAGTTGTTGACTCCAGTTCTTGTGCCGCAACACGTCTTTGTCTGAACCCGTAGAATTCATAAGTGCATCCTCTGTGCACGGCTATCAGAACCCACAACGTTCTGTCACACCCTCCTTGTATGAAGCCTCAAAGACCTTCACCTAAAATCAGACACACTTCTGCAAATGCAAACCTATAGTATACATCTACAACACATATGAACACTCATAGACATTCATTCAACACAGAATTCATGCAGGAAAAACTGCTTCTGTTTAGATTAAAATGGAAAATGCCTGTATTTACAAAGTGTTCTTGAGCACGGCCTATAACAAGGTCTCGGCTCCTTCTTTTCTTCTCTCTACTCACATATTCTCTTCTATTCTATCCTCTCTACTTTCTACTAACTCTCTCTTACAAAATGAGATACTAAATCTCTTTTACCTGAGAGGGGGGGGGGGGGCGCTTCGCGCTATTCCCCCCAACCTCCCTACCTCATTCAATTACATCGAAGGGGTTGTTTAGTCCCACATATGGATCTAGATCTCATCCCTGCAAACATTAAATGCCTATCTTATCTACAGCCTGCGCAAAGGCATGGCTTCACAGCTCAACAGCTTAAACATTTAATTACATTCAATTCTAAAACAAAATGAGGGCGACGCCTCTCTTGCATATTTAATGCGTGTGCTTGACGTGGCCGGCTATCTGGCTGGCTGACGTGAGATGATGCTCCTACATCACTTCTCTTGGCTTGCAGAAAAGGTGATGAACAAAAGGAAGAATCAAGGTATTAGGTTAATTGTTGTCAAGGTGGAGATTGTTGGGATTTGGTGACAACCAATTACCAAAAATATATTTGGATCCTATTATTCTGTGTTGGTTACAACCAAATAGACCAAGTTAGAAAATGGATAGGGATTTCATTTAATATTTAGTTTCTTGTATGAATGTATAAATTCATGTAATCCCGTAGAGGCAAAAATGACTATGAGAGACTGAGTGTATGAGAAACTTGAAAATATGATGTAATCTCCATAATCTGAATAATAATACAACCGATGCCTATGCTTGGTGGATGTAGCCCAATGTTTGGGTGAACCACGTGAAATCCCCATGTCTATTTCTTATGTGTGATTGTTAATTATCACTGTGAATTGTGTTTTCTGCATTAAAAATTCTAACATCCCTTAACTTCATAAAGAAAAAGAAAGAAAATTTTAAACTAATATTATATCCTGTAGGAAGTACATTATAACACTACGCATAAAGGAATTAGATTATGAACTCTAAAAAGAAAAGAAAAATGTCAAACCTGACTTATGGAGGGGTCCTTAAAAGATCTTCTTAATATTAATGTAATAAGCAATAATAATATTAGTTTTTAATTATTATTAAATATAATTAGTTGGGTTATGATCTTGTTATAATATATATACTAGGTTGAACATTACTCTAAATGTGAATGAGTACTTTAGGTTGGATTATAGTTTAAGCCTTATGTATTAATGGTTACGCTAATAAATTGTGATATTCAAAATTATCAGTTGTTTTAATTTAGATGTAAAAAAATGAACAATTAGTGTTAGATGATGATGAAGATAGTTATTGAAATTCCTTGTGCAAAAGAAAAAAAAAATCTTACCTAAATATATTGTGATATTATATCATCCTAATTTATAAGAATTAAGCGAGGATGATCAACCATTAATAGGTAGTTAAATGTCAAAGCTCTTCCATTTATGTCCTTATATTTTTCCATAAAACAAGTCTATTACATCTTGTTTAACTTAGATTAAGGTGCGAGCATGATTTCTTTAATCAATTATTTTATTCTTAAAATAATTTATTGCGCATTTTTAAATTAGAGTAAAATTTCTTTACCAAATTTAGTTATTTCTATTATGTCCTTGGAGTTGTCATTAAGTATCAAGGATGGGTGTCACATATGGTATCAGAGCGGGTTCATCCCTACGACAAGGGTCCCATTACACCATCCACTATGTTAGATAAAATGGTTTAAGATGTATCACTAATAAATTTTGAAATTGTCCATGCAAGTAATCATGGTTAGAGGATGCAGGGGAAGTAGACGTCGTGGTGTGGGAGGAAGAGGTATGCCTCCTCCAAGAGTATCCATGCCAGAGGGATCTAACCCTCGGGAAAATGAGAATATTATTGAGAAAGAGTAGGTTGTTGTGGGAGATGTGGTAGGTATGATGAGATCCTTTCAGAGGATGTCAGATGCATTGATCAATCACCTAGATCGAGATGAGGAAAGAGCGTCTATGCCCAATGAGGGTTCACAATGCACTCCAACAATGATCTAGATGGATCTTAGTGGCCATCCACCTTTTTCACTGAATCACCATCTTGAGCCTGTGGTTTTGATAAACCATGATATTCACCCTTTTGATGGGGAATGGAATGTAATGTCATCTTCATTTGTTAATTACAGACATCATGTAATGATTTCCTAGTGGTTTTATGTACATGCCTACATCATAGCATTAATGCAACGAAACCCATTAGAACTCCGCAGTTAAGCGCGCTCGGGATAGAGTAGTATTGGGATGGTTGACCACGCAGGAAGTCCTAGTATTTTACATTCCTATGGCATTTTATAAACTTAGTCCAATTTATCCCACATGCATCATGGGAATTGTTCTCTGCTCACTCTCTCATATATAATTGAGGTGAAGGAGGTTCTTTAATCGTGCAATGGAGTGTGATGCAAAGCTTATTGTGAATGAAGCGTAGCCAACATCTCTTTATTTTTAAAGATAAGCTACCCCTTTTTCCAGTTTGTGTTCTACAATGTTTTTCTATCTTATTCAGTAATACAAGTTGGGTTTCACTGTATTTCTATGTTCTCTTCTATATTTTTGTGTATTTCATTGTTATATCTCGGTTATATTTCTTCCTTCATGTCGTTCTCAAAATAATTTGGATCAAATAGGTATTAGTAGTATACATAGAGAACTCAAGAAAGTGAAGTTCCTCAATCTCTGGGGTGCCATAGAAGGCTTAGTCGCCGAGGAATGGTTGGAGAACATGGCGATGTGCTTCACACTTTGTGATTACACCTCCAACATGAAAGTACACATGGCAGTATTTCAGCTGAATAGTGGGGGCCAGGGAAATACTCCTTCTAGATAGATTGGACAGGCGACACCGAGAACACAACAACATCAAACACTATCTAGATAGACTTTTGGGCACTGTGATATGCCCAGAGGACCTATGTTCTCGACACTGCGATGAAAAACTCTTTATCATAGGACTCCTTATAGAGCACCATAGTAACAACAATAGAATTGTCTATAGTAGCAACAATAGTTAGATATGGTCAGCAGAACATACTAGAACCACAGGCATCTAGGATGACAACTTCTACATCGGGGACCAGGAGCATTGGATTGAAGAATGGATGTTGGAAATGTGGAGAGACACATTACCAGTGAGATTGTATGATTGAGAAGGCCAGAGCAATCAAATCATCAGGACACACTACAATTGGATATTTGGGAAAGGCCCACAAGATATAGGTAGTGGCGAATAACCGCTAGGTTGAGCACCAATCCACCATGCTCAAGATGTCAAGTATGATATTTGATCAAAATTTTAGTATTTTGATAGATCCAGGAGCTATAGAGAGATTTATTTCTAGTGCAGTGCTTAAGAGAATTAAGGTGAAGATATTCGAGCAGGACGAGTTCAGATACGTAGAAATGGCATTGGGTGCCAAATATAAAGTTGGAGAAATAGTTGTCGACTGTAACATTAACCTGGGTGATTTTGTAATGAAGTCCAACCTATATGTCATGATCTTAGGATCTTATGTCATAGTGATTGGCATGGACTGGTTGGAATCGCATGATGTGATACTTAACTACAATATGAAACAATTAAGTTTGATGGATGATTTGAGACAGAGTAGAGTGATTGTAGGAAGAAAACAGAGAGTGTACTTAAGGTTTATTTCTTCCCTACAATTATAGAAAATTATGTGCAAGGGGTGTAATTTATAAACCATCTTAGCGCTAAATGAAAAGGGAGATATGTAAGGGTTAGAAAACCTTCATGTAGTACCAGAGTTTTTCGATGTCTTTCATGAAGAATTGACAGTTTTTCCTTCTGAAAGAGAATTGGAGTTTACCATAGATCTAAAACTTGGAACATAATTGATTGCAAGAACGCCATATCGGATGTCGACACCGAAATTGAAGGACTTGAAAATTCAATTGAAGGAGTTGTTGGATTTAGGACTTATACGTCCAAGCATATCATCGTGGGGTGCACTAGTGATTTTTTTTAGAAAGAAGGATGGATCGTGGAGGCTTTGTATTGACTACCGTCAATTAAACAAAGCTACGATCAAGAATTAGTATCCATTGCCAAGGATTGAAGGGAGCAATGATGTTTTAAAATATTGACTTGATATCATGATATCATTAGCTACGGATTGAGGAAGAAGATATCCCTAAGACGAAATTTAAGATGTTATTCAGACACTATGAGTTTACTGTTCTACCGTTTGGATTGACGAATGCCTCGGGATTATTCATGAGTTTAATGAACGGGGTGTTCTGAAAATACTTGGAAAAGTTTGTACAACTATTCATTGACGATATACTTATTTATTCACGACAAACATTTGAGATTGGTTTTACAGT
Organism: Picea glauca; assembly: GCA_000966675.3. Taxonomy (NCBI): domain Eukaryota; kingdom Viridiplantae; phylum Streptophyta; class Pinopsida; order Pinales; family Pinaceae; genus Picea; species Picea glauca. The sequence goes on along the minus strand of JZKD02S0611963.1, from coordinate 868,145 downwards.
GCCTAAGAGAAAACAAGTTGTACGAGAAACTGTCGAATTGTTCTTTTTACTAATCAAATATTCATTACTTAGGACATATCATATCTAGAGAAGGTATTGTTTTGGATCCATCGAAAGTGGAGGCTATTATGGAATTTCCAACACCGACGAACATACAAGAAGTACATAGATTTATGGGGTTAGTAGGTTATTATGGACGCTTTGTTGAAAGTTTTATGAAGATAGCAAATCCAATTACGGAATTGCAGAAGAAAAACAAGAAATTTGTATGGACGGTGAAATGCGTAGAATAATTTCAAAATCTTAAGGGGTTGTTAACGACAATGTCGACATTGAAGGTCCCCAACATGGACAAAGAATTCTTGGTATGCACGGACGCATCCAAGGAAGGTATAGGTGGATTTTTTATGCAAGACGGTCAAGTGATCGCTTACATCTCAAGGAAATTAAGAAGGAATGAAAAGAATTATGCAACAAATGACTTGGATTTATTAGCAATTGTATATTCCTTACGAGTTTGTAGACATTATTTGATTGGATGAAAATTTGAATTAAAGATAGATCATTGTGGACTGTAGCACATTTTTACGCAGAGTGACATGAACGCAGGAGAAAGGCGTTGGTCAGAAATACTTAGTGAATATGATTTTGAGATTACTTACATTAAAGGAACATAATAGCCGATGCGTTGAGTCGGAGACCACATATATTCTTGGTAATACTACTTAAGACGAATCTTCAGGAAAAGATCCTAGCCTTACATATCGGCAATGATTGGTACAAAGAAGTTAAGGATAATATCGCACAAAATAGTATGATCATACTGAGGTATGAAGGATATTCACTTGACAGTGACATATTGATGAGGTATAACAACAGAATTTATGTACCTCCTAATGACAGATTAAGAAGTTTGATTTTAAGCGAAGATCATCGAGCGATATACATGGCTCATCATGGAATCACGAAGATGAAGGGAGACCTTAAGCCTTTATTCTTCTGGAAAGGAATGAAAGTGGGCATAGTTAGTTACATGGCGATATTTCTAGAATGTCAGTAACTGAAAGCTGAACATAGACATGCAGTAGGTTTATTATAGCCACATGCAATTCCTAAATCGAAATGGGAAGTCATTTCGATGGATTTCGATGTTGGTTTTCCATTGACGGCAAGGAGACATGATTCAATAGCTGATGGGTTTCCCTGAGTATGCAGGATACATGACAGGTTGACGATGCAGACGACATCAACAATTCCCTTGGACTTTGGATTTAGTCAGGGAGTGAATTTCATTTTGTTTGAATATTTCATTTTACACACATGTGATATATGATTGATTACAGTATGATTAATTTATATAGATTATTGACATTGTTGTTGTCAGTAGATGCAGGATTGACGATGCTTGATAATCTGACTCACATAAGGAGTAAAGTGGGCATGCACAGAAACCAAAAATTTGAGGGAGAGGTGTGGCAGCATCCCTGTCATAGCCTACTAGCACTCTTGTTGTCACCTGAACTATAGGTTAAAGATTACCTAGTTTGAGAGGTCCACGATGCTGTGAGGGCGGACTGAGAAAGACACTCATGAATAATTGTAAGGGGCATGAAATAAGGTGTAATAGATATTCCTTAGAATCCCTTAGTCTCTCACAATCTCGATCGAATGGAGTGTTGACTCCAAGGGTCCGAAAAACTTCCAAAACTAGTCAAAGGAAAGTGGCACCCTTGGAGCACGGAGGTGTGTCTTGAAGGGCATGTCGTGTAATTAAACGTGAGTCAATAAATCCAGATGGCCTAGAAAATAAAGAAATGTTTAGACCTTGTTAGAATAAAATATTAATTAGACAGTAAATTATAAACTTAGAAGCCTAACAAAATTATAATCCTAAGTCTAAGTCTAAGTTTAAATATGGGACTAAACAAAATTTTAAACAAATTAAAAATAATTGAGATAAAATATAATTTTAAGAAAAAGGGGAATAAAAATTTAAAGGTTGGGTAAAATGCACATGTGTGCATGAAAATAATAAAAGGGATTTTCAAAATAGAAAGAAATTAAAACATGAGAGAATAGGTGTATACATAGAATGGTATCTTGAGTCAATCTACACCTAATTCTAACTCAAAGAAGACTCATAAATCAACTCAAACTAAGATCTAGTTAGGGGACACTCATTAAATGGGAATTTGGGGAACTAAGAGACATCTAAGAGAAAAAAATATGAACACATTGGGGAATGTGAGGGGAATTGGCTTTTAAATAATATAAAAAGAGGAATTACATGTGCAATATTGGGAGAGTATAACACATGTGTTGAGTGAATAATCATTTAATTTAATTATTAAAAATGAATTAGTTTTGCATGGGGACAAGTGTCATTGAAAATAATTCTATATAATAAATGTAGGAGAGGTGAAAAGCAATGACCTTTGTTAGTACTGTTATGCTGCCAAAAATTTTCTTGACTAAGTTTTACTTGTGAGAGTTAGGTTCCAAGCTTGAAAGGAGTGGAAGCTCTTCCTTGAGAGGCAAGCTTGGGTGCTATTGTATTTTTGGTTTTTGTGTGTGGCCCCTTTGTGGCTTGGGGGGATAAGGGGGAAGAATAGTACCCCTAGTGTTGGTTCGGAAGTACTGGTGAAGTCTCTATATTAGAAAGTGGAGAGAAGTATTGTGCTAGACTTTGAATCGAGGATCAATTCATACACCATCAACTTGGGTCACGGTATTTTATTAATATTTCAGTTTTGTGTAAAGAATGAAATGCTACAATTTATGGGTGAATGTAGAACATTTAATTAAAGGAACAAACACATTGATGTTTCCTTGTATAAATTAATTATTATTGCATTAATTGAAAATGTAATTTGTTGCGTAGTATTCATTAATGGATTATTATTATGTGTGTAGTATCTAAATACTTGTGCATATAATCACTCGAACGTTTTAGAACTCCTTATAAAGGATTGGAAAAAATTATGAATTAATCAATCTATGGTGTGGAAGAAGGGATTAGTTGGAAGTACTCGCCGATTATAGTATTCATTGGATACTAAGTCATTCATTGATGCTACATTAACTATTAGTAGATCCATTGGTGGATGCAAAATTCATACATCTAGAAGTGATGGAACTATGGACTAATGTTTAATTGGTTCAATCTAGAATGTTTCAGTTTTGTTTTTAAAAATATATATTTATATATATTGTGCAGAGCCTCAATCTTATGGTGTGTTGATCAAAAAAGATTTTCTACAATTAAACATGGTCGGTAAAGCTTTTTCTTACGAATTCTTAGAGAATGAATATCAAACTCCTCTAACTTTGCTTATTATTGGTAAATAGATTTTACTCACTTCTGTAGTTGTTTTTTGATTGATTGATCAATTTTTAGTCCATCTTAGTAATCATCCCTTCACCTGAAGGAATTAATTGTAGATGTGCTAGGCTATGATATTATAACAATATTTTTTTCTTGCGAAATTGAAATTCCTCCCCAATATAATGATTTTCAAACATGTGTATCACTGAGAAGTTTAGACAATAATCTTATTCAAACTGACTTTGTGAGTAAGAACTTGATTGTTCTCTTAAATCATCTCGGAAGAAATTTCTTTTGGGCTTGTCACACCTGTAGACTTTTGGGCTTGTCAACTGTTAATCTCATGATTAATCACACATCCGGATTTGTACATTGTAAAATCTAATTGCACATCCAGATTTGTAAAAAGATATTTTATAAAAACATTAAACCGACTCTACCGTAAGTATATTTTAATCTTAGTTAATCAAATTCAATTTGATATCATCCTTAACCTACATTCCTTACTCCTTAAGAGGTTAACAGTTTATTGAAATTAATCAATGTTTATACATGATGATAGGTTCACTCGGTGACCAGACCGATAGAAATAAATAAATTCTAATAAGATTGGATTGAATTAATAGTTTATCCGCCGTTGATATTTACTTTTAAGAAATAAATAGATGAGATTATGTTTTTAAAAAAATACTAAAGGTTGAATCTGTGAAATATTATATTACTCTCCCTTTTTTCAACGAAAAAGATACTCTTTATATTCATAAGGATATAAGAATGTACAAGGCTGATGTAGCGGATAAACCATCAGAAAACAATAGCTATGCCGATAAAACAAGCAATCCATACAAGTCAAAGATGTTTTCATGTCAATCCGGGACTATTCCCGATCCCATGGATGGGAAACACTCAAAGCAAGCTGATCAATCAAAGATTGATCACTATGGAAGGTCCTTTATTGCCTTCTTCCCATTTTGTAAAACAAATGTGCCCTGATGGCAAGAATAAAGCTCTTTTAGAAAGTGTATCAGCCTCGTTGTTTTCCTCTCTGTAGATGTGAGAGTAGGTAAGTTTATAAATCAGCTGAGTTGCTTCACGAGTTCTCTCCTTCCAGCTCACAAGGTCCGCCACATGGAAGTCTGCACGCCCGCTCAACCAATCAATGATAATTTTGGAGTCACCAAGTAGAAGAAGCTCATTGATATGTAGACGACTTGCTGAATAAGTGACGCCCATGCTCCCATAAGTTATGCCTTCATGTTGGTACCGTTCCCACAATTTAGAGTCCACCTGAAACAAGTATGAGAGTTTAAGACAATTTTCCCTCCCGCTCCACAGAGTAAGCCATCTTTTTGTGACGCTCCGTCAAACCAGGCCACCACTTTATCAAGTGGAATTTGAAAAAAGGTCCTGTTAAGTGATGTAACCGGTGACTGGATTTTACTCAAGGCCATCTCAGCGCTGATGAAATTATCCACTCTGTGAAGAGAAGGTGGCTTTTCTTCGAACAAGGCTGCGTTTCTAGTTTTCCAAACCTGCCAGCAGAGATGTATTGGCAGTTGCACGGGGTTCTTTGCGTCTTCCATCCATTTCTGAAAGCAATAAGACAAGCTGGAACCCGACCATGTTGACGTGAGTGATAGAGTTGTTGTTAAGAGTTGCCATACCGATCTGGTAAAATCACAGTCAATGAAGACATGGTCGGTCATTTCTAAGTTTGATTTGCACAGGATACAGCGACTGGGCCCCTCCCAACCCCGGGATTGTAGATTCGGCCACATCATCAATTTATTTTCAATCAATAACCAAGTGAATCATTTATGTTTTAAAGAACAGTCGCTCCTCCATATCTTGTCTCTCCCTCGATCTGTCGTATTGCTCCAACTTTTTGCAGCTAATGCACTATAGGCATTCTTAGCGGTGAGGGTGTCGGTTCTGTCCCCTCCCGTCCACAAGAGAAAATTGGGCCGATCCTGTAAACGGATGCCCGATTCCATTATCCTGCGCGTGTAGCCATCCCATTCCACAGAGAGGTCAGCGTCCAATTCTAATTCTTCACTGCTGAGCCAGCAATCATTCAGATGTCCCCCATTGGTCAATGATTTGATCTGGAAAAGGAAAAAAAGACCTTTATTGTGCAGGTGCTCCAGCAGCTGTGTGGAAAGCAAGGCGTGTCTTCCCATTCCCAATAATCTGTCCCTGCCAACTTCAATCAAAAATCCATTACCCGGATTCCACGAGATCCAATGATGAATGATGGGAAGGGTCTTTAAGAGTTGTTTCTAGGTTTGTGAGCCTTCGGTGGGACTCTCAGTGGTCGATCTGATCCATATATGAACCGGTAAATGAGGAAAGTATTTTGCCTTGATTACCTTACTCCAGAGACCAGGCTTCATAAGAACACGCCAGAGGGTGTTGGCCGAGAGTGCTCTGTAGAAGAAGGGAAGATTCCTGATACCCCAACCGCCCATCTTCTTGGGTTTTGAAATTGCCTCCCAATTGCAGAGATGGTAACCAGAATGGTTCTTGCTGCCAGTCCAAAGAAAGGAGAAAATAAGTTGGCGAAGAGTCCTTAGCACTGCGACCGGGATGTGTGCTAGCGCCATCCAACCATACCATGTTATCACGATCACTACAATTCAAAGCAATACACATGAAAATATGAAGTACTTTGACAACTCTTTGGTAACAATTCTTGTGGAATCTATTATATAAGTAACAACTGCCAGATAAGCCAAAATCATACTCAAACCTGAAGAGACCCATAATAAGTCAAAATAGAGGAAATTAGAAAAAGACTTGTGTCACCTTGCAAAAGGCAATAAGAATGCATACAAAAGCATGGACTATCTTAGATGGAGGGAGATGATTACAAAATTCCAAAAGAAGAGCATGCATTCATGCATGAAGCAAGGATTAGGAGGGAGCTAATCCTAAATAATATGATCCATTGAGGATTATGAAGTATCTATCCATGTTCCCACTGAAAGTAGCAGCCATGAAAAACAACACATGTTCAGTTTGACTTTAGAAGAAATCTTCTTTGAAAAGAAGCCTTAAAGTATCCTTGGTTGTCCATCTACATCCATGATCCTATGATGAAAGGAAGAAGTTGGAATCTTCAGGGCATGGAATCCATAAAAAACTCCATGGACCCAAGAGATAAAGAGAAACATAAGGAAGAACATGAAGATTCCAAGAGAGAAAGAAAATCCAGAACAACCAGTCATTATACCGAGAATCAAAAGAATACCAACTTGGTTTGAATCCACTAGAAACAATCAAGCAGAAGAAATGGAAGTTATGATGAAGATAATTATATGTAAAAAATTGTGAAAAAGGGTTATGAATGGAAGCATTGTGAGATTCCGAACTAGAGGTTCTTCCAGAAGGAGGAGAAGACTATGATAACATCTTACTCCCGTAAACCAGATATACCTCTATCTGAGCTATTATATCTCTTGCAATATCCATGGATTGAAGTTTACATCAGTTGGTTGTAAAATAATGTTCTCTCAATAAAGAATCTGAGGAAGAAGCTTATGTGAAGCAATCTCAAGGTCTTGAGGTATACCAGAAAGAGACCCATGTATGCAAATATAAGAAGACCTTGTATGTATTCAAACAACTTGATGTAGAGTATCTCATATACATCATAAGCATGGTAAAAAATTTCTATGACAGAGATAGTGTATCAAAATAGTTACTCAGAAGTCTGGGATGATGGGTTGCTAATTCATGGAAAACTCTCATGATGACAGAATAAGTGCTACTTGGATATGTTTTAGTTTGAGCCTTTCCACGATGTCATGAGCTAGAAGTAAACAAAAGTGTTGACTTTGACCATGATATATATTGTAATGATCAGAGCTACATGAAGCCTTCAGAGAAAACCAGTGTTCCATAACAGACCAAAGTACATTGAGATCAAGAATTACATTCTCCGTGATGAAGTCCAGAAAAGAGAAGTGGTTCTCCAATATATCTCCACAGATGAGCAGATAGAATATATTTTGGTAAAACCTCTGTCCAAGATGAAAAGTTTGCAAGTTGGGGCTCTTGGAGACGACTTCCTTATTGAAAAAGGAAGATATTACTCCCAAGTTGGGAGGGAGCACTGATGTGTTATTGATTTATGGATAGTCTTTTTCAGTTCGAAAAATGGTCCAGGATGGCAATTCCTTTCCAGTTTGGAAAGTGGTTTGAGATTTCTGACGAATAGGAATTTTCCAATTCGGAAAATGCTCCAGATTAGACCTTCATTTTCATAATGAAAATGGTTCGATAGATTGTTGATGTACCATAGACAACGATTCCCCTTGTGGCCAGTGTGGGGGAATGGTCTAGGAAAATTCTTCTTCTTGGCAATCACTCTCATTAGTGGTCAAGTAGAATGTCCACCTCGCCGGGCAATCATTCTTTCAAAGTTCATAGTTGTGAGTAGTTTTGAAGAATTGTTCGTTTTGGAGGTTGGTACAGGAAAATCATTCACTAGGGAAGCCTCATTATCTCCAGGTGGCACTATGTTTAGTGCCGGAGGAATGGCCCAGTTAGGTGAATGGTCAAGGTTCAAAAATCAGGGACATGCATTCCCTAGGGTTGACTCATTCTCTCCAGGTTGCACTATGATTAGTGTCGGAGGAATGGCCCAGTTAGTTGAATGGTCTAGGCTCATAAATCAGGTACAATTATTCTTCTGTGCTTGAGAAGAATAATCAAGATAGCTCATGGCTAATGTTTTACTTTCTAAGGGCAGATGCTCTTCCAGATCTCACAGATGTGAGTGGAAGAATGGCCCAGATGACTCAATTTATATCATGATATTGTTTTTATGCAGGTTGATATCTGATGATATGATTTCTATGGAGAATGTATGTCTCTGGAAAATAGATGCATGCTACTGTGGTGGATGTGTTCCACTGGTTGTGACTATGTCTCACTGATTAAGTATTAGTGTGCTACTTGGTGTGGTTGTGTACCATTGGATAGTAGTTGTGTACTACTATGGATAGACACAATTGTGTTCTATTGAATGCCATTGTTTTGATTGCCATGTTGACTATCAATAGTGTTGAAAATGATTATCATCTAGATGGATAGTCAGTGTGCTAGTGGACAGACATTCTCCAGGCGGAAAATGGTACAAGACATTTATTCTTCTAGGATGTATGTTTGGATTAGAAGAATAGTCCTTATAGCCCATGGTGTGACTTCCAACATCTGTTGGAATAATTATTCTTCTAGAACAAATGTCCAGATTAGAAGAATGATTCTTGTATCACTCTATGGAGTGAGTGACTTATTTAGTATCATGCTTGATTACTCATATGGAGTATGGCTTCGAGATATGATGCAGTTGATGCTATCATATGATATTGATAATGATGAGGGTGCTCATGAGATAGCCTGTATGGCTACGATGATGCTACCGATTGAATGGTATGTTTGTGCTCAAGACCATTGATTTCAATACCTCCCTAGCTAGGATGGAGTGTTGATATTATGGTAGCTACGAGAGGTATTGATCTCCACGTGTAACCCTGACAAGAATAGAATATTCTAGGAAGCAAGAAGAAACCCTAAAGCATTGGACATAAACCTAAAAGACAAGTCGACTAAAGGAAATATTTAATATTGAGTTTTTAGTCTACAGAATGAGAATTCAGCCTAGACGACTAAGGATGAACAATATAAATAAAGGATGCCAAATCTCATTTTGCACACACAACTTGCAACTGCAGAAATGTAAGAGTGCGCACTGCAGAAACTGAGTAAGTGTGCAAGTCTGGAGAGTAGCTGCAGTTGCAGCTACTGCAACCTGTATTCTCGACTTAGGCCTGGAATTTCTATTGGTTATGGTTTGGACTTTCTGCCTTGTGTGCTAGCTCTAGAGAGAGGTATGCTACATTGATTGTCTATTAGGCCTAGGGTTTGCTTCCATAATTATTCTCTGCCAAGGTTAAGGTGCTCAGGGGTGGCTTTGGCCTATGGTTGGGTGACAATATTGCTATATTTTCTATGGCTAAATGAGAACACCTATTATTTTCTAATAGTGTCAAGAGTAAATAAATATTGTAAGGATGAGATGCAATAATGGGATGAAATGACCATGCATGTAAAAGTTTTAAATATCATGTATAAATTCTTAGTATAGAGCTCAAGTTCAAGGTTTGATAAGGGAATGTCTAGGAAGGTTATTTTTAATAAATATGTTTTTTTATGTATGATGAGGTACTTAACTTGTCATCGTATTTTCAATAAATGAAAGTATTATTTTGAAAATTAATATAAATATTTAAGGTTAGTTATGGAAGAGCATAAGAGGAGTTATGGTTTCATTAAAGGGGAAGAGGAAAGGGGGTCCAAGCACCAAACATTGAATGCAAGTGGTGGTTGGTGGATAAGTTCACCTTCCATAGTTATGAGAGCATGGGATTTGAGTACAAGTCTTGAAGAGTGTAAGAGAGTCCATCCCCATAGAGAGTCAAACCTCATGGATATTCAAACAATCTCTTTTCATGTGCACTCTCTCCATGTACTTATAATTTACTCTTCCTATTGGATCATTTTATTCATTCCATTAGCTCATGCTTCCCCATGACACATTCATGACCATTTTCATGTTGAAGGCCGTGATTTGAACCTGCAAGTCACCAAGGAGAGTTGAAGAAGGGTGGATAATGAACTTGATAAGAGAGATGTAAAGATACATAAGAACATAGAGGTTGGGATGATAGGAAACTATCCCCATTCATTGTAAAGTGTTGTTCCACGAGTGCTCAAGAGCCCAAGTTTAAACTGTATTGGGTTTTCTTGAAGGTAGACCATAGATTGGAATCCTTCATAACACACTAAAGAGCACTAGAGGGAAGAGTATTCCTAAGGAAATATTGAGTAGACAAAGGCATATCTTCCCTGTGTTATGTGGGGTAGTGGAAGGGAGTGCCATGGCTGGGATGGATAAATAACTAACTAGGGTGTTTTGTGGTGAACTACTTGGCTAAGCATGAAAACTATTGTGTTAGGTGAGAATACTTTAGTATCTTTAGCATGTTTCCTTCACCCTAGTGGTCTCATGGTTTGGCTTGGGGTGACATCCACATGGGAATGCCTACAATTCAGTGAAAAATTACTTGTTAGCAACCAATTTCCTTGGACCAAATTGTTCAAAAAGAAGTGTCCCATCTATGATATGAAATTATGTTTGTAATTCCAAATATAAACTATGCTTTTCTTATGTATGGATTGGAATGGAAATCATGAATGCATGATGTTGCATGCTAGATTGGCTACAATAGTTAGTGCTTAGTTCTAGTGAGTTAAAAAATGCCTTAGGGTTTAATCGACTCAAATTATCTTCTACATCTGAGTTTTATGTATGCATGATGGTTGCATTGATAGACTATATGCCTCTATAATTCAAATTCCCTTAGTGTATTTTTGTTTAAATTTATGCTATTCATTTTGGCATTATGTGATGCATTAGACAATGGATGGCATGGGATAAATCCAAATTGATTCCATATTGTTCATATCGACATGGCCATAGGCCAAACACCAATCCAGAGGAGGGTCCTTCACATAAGATTTTAGACCTTCTCAGTTTAAATGTTATTCAGAGCCTATGATTTAGTCGTGATTTTAGACCCTTTTGCTAAGTTTGAAGTACTGTCTTTGAACGGTGCCTATTATGTCCCTAGTTGTTTACCTCAAAGTGTTATTTCGAGTAATGGTCGGTTGGCCCTTGATTGATTCAAAATATTTCTTCAAATGGGTCAAAAACCCCTTTTGTTTTTTTTTCAAAATATTATCTTCGAAGTGGCCCAATTGGGCTCTTCTCTGGAAGAGGCCCAATGGCCTTATCTTTCCAAATAGGTACATCTTATAAAGATGCCCAATGGGAATCTTTTGAAGAGGTCAAATGGCCTATCAGGTTGATATTTCAAAAGTTCCTAATGAAATATTTTGAAAGGGACCGATGGCCTATACCTTTCTATTGGAATTCAAAGTGTTACCTTTGAATGAGGATTTTTGGCCTTTGCCTTAATGGCTTTCAAAGCCGAGAAGAATTTTCAAAAATCCCAATGGCCTCTTTGTTTTCATTGGGTGCATCTTCAAAAGATTCCCAATTGGATCTTTCAAAATGGATCATTGGCAATATATTTCAAAATGACATCTTCGATAGAGGATCGATGGCCTATCAGGGGCATTCAAAAGTTGGTTCTTCAAAATGGCTTGATAACCTATTGAGGGCATTTAAAATTTTTTCTTTAAAATTGGCCCAACGACTTATTGAGGGTAATTGAATGTTGTTATTTTAAGTTGGCATGAAGGCCTATGGAGGTCATTCAAATTTTATTCTTCTAAATTGTTCCGATGGCCTATATTGTTTGAGGATAAGGACACATTACCTCTGAAATGTGTTGTCCAAAGCTTAAATATTCTATTTTCTTTTCCTCGGTATCATGAAAAACAATCTACAAGACAATCAATTAAAGTACTAATTAATAAATATTCTTGATGGGATTTCTTTGATGGTGCTTCTTAGGGAACCATCCTAGGGGTGGGGTAGGGGGGATCCTCCATCTTTCTCTAAGTCATAGTTTTTCTTTCAAAGTAGGAATAAGTCAAGAAACAAATAACTTTTTTGAACTTATGGCACTTAAAATTGGTATTGACGTTGGCTTGGGAATACAATGTAAATCATATATAAATATTTGGATATTCAGTCCTTGTAATTCTATGGATGAAACAAGATGTGGCCCTAAGGAATTTTATACCAAAATCTTTGTTTCTTGATGTTTTGTCTTTATAGTCATACTTCACTCATATTTCCTTTGCACATGTCTATAGGGATAGAAATCAGATCGTTGATGGGTTATGCAAAGTAGGTTTAGAGCTCGACATAGGAATTTGGAAAGTCCTTGAGGATCATCGAGGATAAATTTTTAAACATATGCATGATCCTTGGATATAAATTTTGACTCAATGTTATAAGTGTCTTAAGGCTTTGAGGTTATCACAAAAGTGTTGTATGAAACAGATAATGAATGTTAGTTGATACATGTTAAATAATAGAAAAGGGATGTATTTATGAAAATATGGCCGGAAACAATTGTTTTTTGGTGAAAATTGCTAAAGCCACAATGTTGGAAGTTTTTGATATATATATATATATATATAAAAGGGGATTGCTAAAGTTATTTTTTTCTATAAGCTTTATGAGGTAAATTTGAATGCTATACAACATTTGATAATGTAATTCTATTTTCATAAGTAAAATTTTGAGGCATTTTTCATTGGAATACACACACAAACACTTTTTTAAAATTGATTTTTAAAGTTTTTTTATTTTATTATTTTTTAAATTTTTTGATTTAAAAAAAATGCTAAAGAAGGGTGACGGAAACCTTGGGTATTTTTAGAAAATAAAATTCTTTATTTATTTTTTTACTTGGAATAGAGCCTGGGAAAGCCATCGGGTACTTCCCCTCATTTAGAGGATGGTACCTGAGGTAAACCAAATTTTTGCAGAAAGCCGAGGCTTTTTTTGATAACTTTCTCATTTAAGAGCTCAACATGTCACTTGCAGGAATTGAACCAGGGTGGGGGGGGAGGGGGAAACACCCCTCAACACAAACCACTCGGGCTAAACCCAATTGACATTTTTTTCTTTAATTATTTTGAAATATGTATTTTTAATTATTTTTAAGATATAAATTGTTCTCTTTGTTTTCTTCACTCTTTGATTTTGAGATTTTGGCTGCAACAAGATTGATTACTAACGTCATGGTTTCAATCAAGTTTTTTAACCCCGAAAAATAAAAGGTCTTACTAATAGAACCACTTTTAGATTCAAGGGTTGATTTTAAGATATTTTTTTTTGTTGTTGTGACAACATTGACTGTTAAGGCACATCGTGAAAAATGTTGTAATTTTAACCATGAAAGAAAATGATTCTACTAGTAGCATAACTTTTCGATACTGGGGCTGATTTTAATATTTTGGTTGCAATGATACTAGCTGTTAAGACCATTGTTTTATGTGAGTTATAATTTTAATTGTGAAAAAAAAGGTGTTACTAGTAGCACCACTTTTCGATTTAGAGGACATTTTTAAGGTTTTTGTTCCAAGAGTACCAGTTGTTAAGGTCGTAGTTTCAAACATGTTAAAATTTTTAATCCTGAAAAAAAAGGGTGTTGTTGGTAGTAATACATTTTTATTCATAGGTTGATTTTGAGGGTTTTGTTGGAAACATTATGGGGATTTTATTCACGATGAAATCATACATCACCTATAGGTAATTGGTAGATGCACACTAAATTTGATTGACAACCCATATGATACATATCTATGGTATGAAGGTTAGAGAAAGGTGGTTGACCTTGGTCTAGAAGGAAATTTGGACCAAAGGTGGGATGACTTTTTAGAGGAACCCAAGAAGGCACACATAAGATTGAACAATTCCCTGGATGAATTAATTTGGGCTTTGAATGGAGCAAGGGGAAATTATACCCCCAGTCTTGGATACTCGACTCTTTTTGGGCCAGGACTAGGTGAAGATAAATGGTGGTGGAAGAAGCTTTGGAAAGTTAAGGCCCCTCCCAATTTCAAGTTGTTTATGTGGCTCATTTTGAACAATAAAATTTTAAAATGGGAAGTACTCTAATAAATAAATAAAGTAGGTTTATGTATTTGTTTACTTTGTAGGTGTAGTGAGGAAAACACTTCACATTTGTTCTTGCATTGTAATTTTTCTTAGAAAGTCTGGGTCGAGGTTGGGGAGATTTAGGGTATCCAAAACCCTTAGAAATGTGAATCCTTAGATACATGCCTTAATGTTTGGTTTACTCGGAAATATCTAAAGTGCTTTAGGGGCATATCATTTCTAGTTTTGTCTGGAATATGGATAACTAGAAACTATACTTTGTTTGAAGATAAGATGATTCTTACTTTTTAGGTAGTTTCCCAGGTTAATGCTTTATTTACATACTATAAGGTTATTCCAAAGGTTAATCCACAAGGAATTCTAGTTTTAGGTTCCTTGGAAGAAGTACACGATGGCCATACAATGGTCTTACAACAATTTTCATTTAATGATTTCTGAATTCCTTTTGAACTTGTAATATGTTAGTACATAGGACTATTAAGTCTACTATTTGTTTTCAATTACTTGAAAGATAATATACTTGATATTATGAAGGATGTGTAACTTTCTAGATGTATTACTATAATGACATTATATAGAGCTCTATCTCCAGATAATACTTTTTGGACTGTGCCTAGAGAACCCAAGTATTGTATTTTTGTTCATCTCAAATAAAAATGCATTTTTTTATGAAATAAATTACAAGAATTTAAGGTCATGGTTGCAAAAGGTTGTAATTTTGATGATAAAAAAAGAGTGTGCTACTAGTAGCACCACTTTTTGATTTTGGATCCGATTTCAATGTTTTTGACCAAAAAATATGTGATTTTAAGAATAAAGTTCTCATTTTAAGGTCATAACACTCGTCAAGTTGGTAACTACCTTTATCTTATTTTTTTTCTTTAAAATTGAAAGTAAGCTATCTCATAATATCATACTTGTAAATGAACAATTATTAAAATAAAAAACTTTAGTTATAACTTGATCTTTATTATAATAAATATTTCATAATAATAGGTAGGGGTTTGCATTAAAATATGTTGTTGTCAAACCATTCAACTAAAAATGTTACAAAATGGGAACAAAGTCAGCATGCCATAGCTCCTATTCTTTCAATACTACTAGTCGTGGACTTTGAAAACTTGACGATTGTTCAAAAAAACATCTGTGAAAGAAGCCACAAGAATGCTATTTAATAAAATAACCTAATAAAAGCATAAGGATAACATTGCATCTATATGAAACCATGAAATATCAATTATACCAAAAATGGGCATCCACTTCTTGATTTAGTTGGGTTAATGAATCTTCAAAATCCATAGCCACTACAATAGAAGTGGTTGTGTGAATAGGAGGAAGACCATTTTCATGAGCCGAGTCAATGGTAGCACACTTCTATGAATTATCAAGGGGGGTTAGAGGATGTCGAGTCCATGCGACTTGGTCGAGGAGGTACAACATAGTCAAGGGAGGGATTGAGAAACACAATAATGCACTCCAACTTAGTATATAGACTCACTATTTATTCTATAAGTATAAGTTAGATTAGTTTCTTAACTTCGTTTATTCTTAGAGGCTTTAAAAGATAGTTACGACTTGGTGTTTACTACACCTGTCTCCCAAATATACCTATTTGTTTGTTTAGTTTATTACTAGGGTTGACAATAGCTTTACCTTGGCTACAATGACATTCGATGGTTTTGATTGGTGTAACAATTATAATAATGTTGTTAACTTGAGTCAAATGACTTAATCATTGGCTATAGGGTTTTTGAAACAAATACCTTGCAATCATTTGAGCTTCAGACTTTGATAGATATCAGAGATAAATAAAAGACCTTTAACTATCTTGCACATCTATTTTTTCTATTTAAAGTTCATATTATATCTCTGTATAAATTGGTTACATATTGTATTCATAGGAGCATTCTTACATTGTTCTAACTTTATTTACAGGCTAGTTAAAAAAATAGAAACCATTCTTTTGTTATCACGATGTACTTTCAGTCTATAGATAAATGGGCCATTTAAATATTTTTATACTAAAAAATATTTTAATCTTTTGTACAACAAATCTTGGAAAGGAAATTGTTTCCTAGAAAATATGATATATATATTCTTATGATTATGCTATACTTTTAATGTACATTTCCATGAATTCTCATTATTAATATATTAAAGAAAATATTTGGCATGAATAATATTCTACATGTTATTCGATGATTACTTTCTTTCCTCTTTACATTACTCATAAAGATAGTTTCCTTCAAAAAGATAACATGCTACAGATGTATGAACTCTTCTTGTTGCAACAAACATAGTAGTAAAAATGTATACATAAAGTGTCTATATCTATTTATAACAACATTGTAGGGTGAATGCAAGTTAATGATAGTCTCTCATGATGCGTTAGTGGTAATGAAAAGTAGGAAAAACAACAATTTGTTAACTTGGATGGATTATTCAAGGTACGTTTACAATTAATTTGAATATGGTGTAAGAAAATGAAATGTAGGAAATTGAATTAGCTTTCCGAATAAACAATTTTTATTCATATAAATTGTGAACAACTATGTCAAATTTGATTTTTTCTAACAGTGGTATCCTATTTTTCCAACAAAATATAAGGTATATGTTTTTGTTCATGCAGGTGTTGAGTACCTTAATGATGGAATTTTATTATGAAAACTTGTATACTTGTAGATAACCCATTTTTATTGTGCGGTGTATTTTTTGGAAATTTAAAATATTTATTTTATATATTTTTAAAATTATCAAAGTCAACATATCCCTTAAATTACAACGACTTTTGTTTGTGCAATCTAAGAGGGTCTTAACATGATAAAAACAATTTTTTTTTTTTAGATCATAGATATCGGTCTCCTCTAGTGCTGCATATAAATCATTCGAGAAAAGGTTAAGCCGAAAAATAGTTATAGCATAAATAAGAGAGGTATGTATTCTAGGATTTTGATATATGCGAAGACAAAAATAGATTAAAAATAGTAAACAATATTATTATTTTTTAAAAATTATATATTTGGAATCTACATAGCCGACTCTATCTATGTCTATAGTTTCATCAACAACTAAATTGTTTATCCTACAAAAAAATAACGTCAAAGACATAGATATAGAGAGGTATTCACAAAATGGAGGTTTTTATTAATTTGCAGACCAAATGAAATATACCAGATGAATAGTGATATGCGGAACATAAATATTTAGCAAGCAATAATGGAACAACAAGATTATAGCTAGAACAATACCAAAATAACACCAGAAAAAACACCTTTATTAGAGATAGCAATGTTCACTTGCCTCTTTGAGGGGGAAACCTTCAACACAACAGAGTTATATTACAATAATATCCAAGACAAAATATCAAATACTTCCTACTCTTATTTATACTAATTCTATCTTCTAAAGAAACTTCTAAGGGAAGATATTTCTAGAATCGAAAGCTTCTATTAGGTCTTCTTAAACTGACTTATTCTCCTTTGTTTATTAGGCCTTATTAATTAATGTCGACCTTTATTACATAGAAAGCATATCATACTAACTAATGACCCACAAAGAGGGGTTATGATTGGATCCTAACAGTCCCTCCCCCTTCAAAAGAATCCTTGTACTCAAGGCTGAAGGTGCGGAAACTGTTGGAGTATGGTCGTTGGTTCCCAAGTCGCATCCTCTGGTGAGGTGTCCTTCCAGTTGATCAACACTTCCTTGATAGTTTTTGTATGTAACTGAATTTCACGGGAATTAAGGATTTCTTCTGGTTGGATCCAAATGGATCATTCTTCATCTAATTCTGGAAGGATGGTTTGGACCCTACAATTTTTTCTGACCACTTTCTTCAGACATGAAACATGGAACACTGGATGTCTTTTGGAAGTAGCTGGAAGGGCCAATTTGTAGGCCACTGAACTAATACACTTGATGGTCTGGTAGGTCTCATAAGACTTGGGTGCTAGTTTTTTATGCCCCTGGGCCTTGAGAGATGTTTGTTTGTAAGGTTGGAGCCTGAGAAACACCTGATCACCTTCCTGAAAAACCCTTCCTGAATGATGTTGGTCTGCATGTTGCTTCATGCGATTTTGGGCCATGTGGAGGTTAACCTTTAGAGCCACTAGGGTGGTTGTTCAACCTTGCAACCTTGTATAAATAGATTGGACCTTTGATGTGCCTGGAAGATATGTAGATATTGTAGGTGGGTGTTGGCCATACATTGCTTCATATGGGGTCATTTTAGTGGCCGTATGATAGGAAGTATTGTACCACCATTCAACCAAAAGGAGCCATTGCACCTAGTGGTGTTGTTTTTCAGAAGAAAAACACCTCAAGTAGGTTTCCAAACATTTGTTGACTACTTCAGTATGAATGGGGGTGATAGGATGTGCTCATGTTCAATTGGGTTCCCTGCAATTTAAATATCTCTTGCCAAAATGTGATGGTTAAAGTTGGGTCACGATCAGTTACAATAGAGGTGAGCATGCCATGTAACTTGAAAATATGATCAAGGAAAACCTGTGCTACTAGTGTTGGTGTGAAAGGGTGGGGTAAGGCACAAAAATGAGCATACTTGCAAAGGCGATCAACCACCACCATGACAAAGGACTTGTTCCCATCTTTAGGAAGGCCCACTATAAATCCCATGAATATTTCTATCCACATAGAAGTTGAAATGGGTATGGGTTTTATAGCTCCTGGAGACTCGATAGTTTCACGTTTATTACATTGGCACACTTCACATTTGGTACTGAGAAAGTGAAGGATATCCTTCTTCATTCTTTCCTAGAAACAAGAATGACGTGCACATGCATAGGTATTTTGGAAGCCCGAATGGACCGCAATAGCTGATGAGTGAAACCCATTTAAGAGCCTCATCTTGAGTGATGATTAGGGCGATAAAACCAGGTGATCCTTATATCTGAGAATATTTTCCTGCCAAGTGTAGCCGATGGGAGGATTAGATTCCTCCTGAAGGTGTTGAATTAATCAAGAGAGAGTCAGGTAATTTACCAACTCTTGGAGTATTTATTCAATCCAATGGACCAATAAATATAAGACAAAGAGGGATACATCCTCCTCATGTTGTATAGACAATGCATGTACTACTTGTTGACGCTCGAACCCGTTAGGACCGAAACGACAACCTCACGAGGAAATTAGTCCCCCTTCATTTTTAGAGAGGTGGTACTCTTGGACTAAAAGATATATCTGTGATATCTTGGATTAGGAAAATGCTAGGTAGAAAAAACTAAATCTTTATTGCTTGTGATTATGAAATAAAATGGTTCTTCAATAACCTGAGTACAATCTTTATGTGCATCAAAAGAAAAGATTGAAGGAGGGCTTCAACATCAGAATTAAATTGTGATCAACATCACACACAATCTTCTTAACAATATATATAAATACATCAATATCTTCTTCATRGGAGATAATGATTTGATCATCTCAAAGAATTTTWATARAGTACTRCAATCAAGATCAAAAGAGAATTTGATAGGTCAACCTCAAATACTTTATATTATGAAAAYAGGGTTACAAAGCACATTCAAGATCAACCCCGAAGCAATTCTTTGTGGAGTTTTATTTACGAAAGATGTTCTTCATTAAAAATGATTTGACAACCATATAGGTGGCTGCAAATACTCCATGATCATATAAGAAAATATCTTAGAATAATATAATAATAACACTCAACAAATCACCCTTGTGCCCAACTCCGAGATTTGGGCATAAAACTATGAGAAGTGGTGTAGAATAATATATATAAAAACAAAATGGAGAAGATGGAGATTTATTTCTTTTGATCAGAAGCTTGATTGTGTATCCATGGTTGTACCTTCTTCTTTCTTTGATATTCTACCCTGCCCCTTTGACAATACTGATTCTTGGACCTCTTGATGAAGCCTCTCTTCTCTTTTTAAGAAGAGATTTTCTAACTACCTGAGCAGTTAGGGTTTTCTTCCTCTCTTGAAATTCCCGTACAAGTTTCTTCTTGAAACATTTCATTTAATTAATGCCTCATTAATTCCTCATGAATGAATACACATCATTAATACAAGTACATTGAAAGTGGGTTCCGCTCCCCTTTTAATAAAAGTTTTTAATTAATTATATTTTTTTTTAAATTTAATTAATTCTCCACTAAAGAGGACGACTATAATTTATTTTTTTGGAAGTTAAAACCAAAATTTTATCCATGTAAACCACTTCTTATGTTCTCTTCATCTTCTCATCTTTCTAATGATATAAAATTTTCCCAAATCCGTTGCTAGGATCTCAAGATATGAGCTCATGAAGTTGGGTTGTCACGCAAGCCCATTAAAATGCATCTGATTGATATTTTAATTTACGAGAAAAAATGATCAACTTTAAGCACTTGAAACCTATACCACCATCTTCTACACTGAAATAAATTTCCAACAATATAAATTTTATGCGCTTCTGACACTCAAAGCTCAAGTTATGGCCTTTGCAAGATCAACACGCAACCATCGTCGATCAAAATTGATGGGAAAATGTGGGCCCTTGGATGAATTTCATGCTTCCGTTCATAAAATTTGTCTTTTTTGGTTTGAAAGATATTATATTATTTAATATATATAAAACTAAGTGTTTTATATACTTAGCAAGAAACACAAGAAGAGAAGGAACTATAGAGCTTGGAGGATTTCGACCCATGGAAGATTGTTGAATATAATAATAATTTTGTATGCCCAGTCAACCACCAATATTCCTAGTCAGCAATGATGAGTCACCCAACCAAATGTTTCTACATGTCATTACTTGGTAGGCCAACAATCTGCTCATAAGAATCTTCCATATGTCATCCAATAAAATCATGCCATGTGTCACTTTTTGTACGCCACACGTGTCTTCATTAATGAGTTTCCATGTGGAACCATCCATTCACTGCCATGTGGATGTATCTCATTGGTTAATAAAGTGCCATGTGTCACTTGGAGATGTTCCTCATAGAACTTAGGATAGGAAAAATATTATTAAAATAATATGGTGGGTTCGTTGATTTAAGTGAATGTAGAGGTAGGTGAGGAAGTCATGCGCGGTAATACAATTAAAATAATATGGCGGGTTCGTTGATTTAAGTGAATGCAAAGGTAGGTGAGGAAGTCACACGCGGTAATACATAGTAAGAAATGAGTGTGAAAAATTATAAGTGTAGGTGAAGTGGAGAGGAGAAGTAAATAGTAGTAAAAAGAAGTTGTAAAATATTCTAAGTCTTGATAATCGATGTCAAAGTGCATTATGAGGGTAGAGGAGATAACACATACTATAACGCGGTAAACCATAGTAAATAAAACTAAGTCTGAAAAGTATATAATGGGTCACGTGAAATATGGAAAATATGAAAAATGAAAAGAAATATATGATAAATAAAGGAATTACATGAAATTTGGGAAAGGAAAAATGGAAAAGGAAAGAAATGAAAAAATGGGATAAAGAAATATGGAAAGGAAAATGAAAGGAAATGAGAAAATAAAGGAAAAGGGAAATGAATGTGAATGTGGAAAGGAATAAAGGAAAATGGTAAGGGGAATATGAAAGTAATGAGACAATGAGAAAAAAGACTTAAGTATAGAATGAAAGGATGAATACGGGTGAAGGGAAAGGAGAGGAGAGAACATGTAACTTGGAACATTTATCATATTCCTTCTTGTAACACCTCCATTAGACTTCTGGAAAAAAGTATGCATATCTTGGTCATGGAGACTCCGATTTTGATTCCGTGAAATGCATGGCGAGGCTGATATTGAGGGCTATGCAATGAACATATAACATCTTCCAATATTTTTTTATTATTATTCCAGGAGCAGGAACATATAGGTGACCAAATTTTGGTCAACAACTAGCTCCAACTGTGAGACAGAGACCCCCTGTGGGTTGCTAAGAACATAGAATATTAAGACCACCTACCTTCTCCATTGGGCTACAGAGTCATATTCAAAATGAACTCTTGAAGTTATTCTTCTTTCATGGAGTTATCTTCAAACTTCAATATAAAGACTGCCTTATTGTGAAACATTGAACAAAAATATATACATATATGATCTACCTACCCTAACTTACTTGAAAGAAAGGGGCACCTTAGGTGTAGGAATATTTTCAATGGAGCCATTCAAGCATCCAACCGACTTGTGGAATCAGCTCCTGAATTGGGCAATATGTTGAGGCTGATACCAAATGATAAAAATCATGCCCAAAGTATATTGTGATGAGACTGAGCAAGATGCGCTTGAAATCTGATTGTATTGCTTGGCCAACAATGCTTTGGAACCATGATTCAATTAAATCAACTTTTATTTGCTCAAGAATATTGTGTTATTTGATTGGATAAGGAGTTTTCAATATGAGAATAATTTCATCTTTTTCCTTATCATCAACTACATCTAAGATTTCTAATTCAACATCAATTCCTTGAAGGAATTCTTCCTTTGTACAATGATCATGTCTCTGTAGTGAGGTTGCAATGGTGAATTGTTGGTGAAATTTTGTGGGGAACTATAAGGCCATATTTTGTTGTTCATCAATAACTTCATGATCTTTAGAAATAAAATGTATCATCCATGATTCCTTTTTCTTCAAATGTCTTTCCTTTGATGCTTTTAAAATGATTTCTTCATGAAACTCTGCTTCAGGAAAAAAATCAACATAATAAAAATATGATGTAAAGTGATGATTTATATCCCTCATTTGTAAACATTGTTGTTGTGGCTTGATGTACATTGGTTGTATTATTTGAGACTTTGCTACAATATTTTCAAACTAAATCGAGTCTTCATGTTCATCCTTGATTTCGTTATAATCATAATTCTCAAATTGAGCACATGAGAGATTGAAATTTACCTCCCATGAATCATACATAGGATGGTTTTCTTCTTGAATTGAGAATTTAGTGTTTTCATTTTCTGTTTCAAGATCAAGATCTAAAAAAAAAATTCATTTATTTCCTCAAAATTTTCTTCTAAATTCATTCCTCCATTGTCTTGGATAAATTTCGAGGGGTCTAATATGTTGGCACCGGTTTCAAGAAAAAATATTTCAATGAGTTAATCTTGTTGAATTAATTCTTTCCAGCTGTGTTTTCATTCTTGCCTCAATAGAAATCTCAAATTTGTGGGCAAAGCAATTTTGTAACAACTGAAAATAATGGCATCTTTTGGAAACATTTTCCGGGGAATCTCATAAAGAACTTTCATAAATATGAAAGAAAACTATTTAACTGTTTCTTCTTTGTTAATCTTGATTTCAATCAACTTCAAGAAAAGAGAATATGGATCTTTTCTTGAGAAATATCTTTTGACAAACAAGTTTTCTAGTACATCCCAACTAGTGATGGTTCCAGGAAACAATGAATTAAACCATTCACTAGCATTTTATTTTAAATTCAAGATAAATAACTGGCATGCAACATCATTTTGAGCCACATTAAAAATTTCACAAGCACTGTCAAATTTAATCAAATGTTTCTTTGCATCTTCTGAAACATTCTCGCAGAATGTTGGAAATTTGTCCATGGAAATATATGGCAAGGGGTGAAATTCTCCTTGCAAATTGAGTGGGCTTCTGTGCAACCTTTTCTTTCTTTGGATACCTTCTCCTTTTATTGTTCCTTGAACAACTTCTGTTTATGGAGGAGGATAAATCTCTTGATATCATGAGAAAAATTCCTAAGAGGAGTCTTCATATACATCTTCTTGAAATTCTGAGATCTTTTTAGTGAAGTCATCGGGGAATATTTCTTTAAGATATTGAGTTTTGAGGATGGATTTTTCAGGGAGATCATACTCCCAAATCTTTGGTGGTTTTCTGGTTCCATAAATTTTGTCACAATTTATTTGTGATTGAAATTTCAACAATAAACCTTCAAGGCCTTTCAATGTCATTTGAACAAGGTTCTCCAAAACCCAATTCATCTTGAATCAATCTCTAAATTTTCTCTCAAACTGCAACCAGACTGCTTCTGGTCTTCCAATAATATATGATCCAAAAGGTATCATATCTCTTGAAAACAAATCATTCCCCAGTATGGTCACCAAAAATGTTGATGCTTGAATATGCCAGGATTGAAATGACAACCTCACGAGGACATTAGTCCCCCTTCGTGTTTAGAGAGGTGGTACTCCTCTTGGAATAAAAGATATATCTATGATTGGTCATCATTTCTTTTTAATATGTAGATATTCCTATATTGCAACCACTTGAAACACTTTTCTAGCAAAGGCCACAGATCTACCATCTTGTGTGAGCATTGTACCTAGACCAGTGCCAGAAGAATTTTATTCCACCAGAAAGGTTTTTTTGAAGTCAAGAGTGGCTAGGACAGAGTAGTGCACATGGCCCTCTTTAACTATATGAAGGCTTGATCAACAATAGGTGTCCAATGAAATGCATTCTTCATAAGAAGGTCAGTCAAGGGCTTAACAATTTTTCCATAATGGTGGACAAATTTCCTATAATATTCTGTGAGACTGAGAAAACCCCTTAGGAACTTTAAAGTCATGGGTTGTGGCCACTCCTGCATAGATTGTATATTTTTGGGGTCCAATTTTACCCCTTTTCGACCCACAATGTGTCCCAAGTATTCCACTTCACTGGATCCAAAGCAATATTTTCTCTTTTTGACAAAAAATTGGTTGTGTTGCAACAAATGAAGGACTTTTTCCACATGCAGAAGGTGGCTATCCCAAGTGTGGTTGTAGATGAGGATGTCATCAAAGAAAACTAGGAAAATTTTTTGAAGGTAAGGTTTCAATATTTTGTTCATGAGACTTTGGAAGGTGGATGGGGAATTACAGAGGCCAAAAGGAATGACCAAGAATTCATAATGTCCTTCATGAGTTTTGAAAGCAGTATTCAGAATTTTACTGCCTTCATCAGAATCTAGTGATAACTGGAGCGTAGATATAATTTGGTGAAGACATCGACACCTTGGAGTTCATCCAACAGATCATCAATGACAAGAATGGGAAACTTATATTTGATGGTCAGTTTATTCAAGGCACGAAAATTGGGACGCATGCACCAAGTACCTTATTTTTTTAAGACCATCACCACAAGCGAAGAATAGGGGTTGGTACTAGGGAGAATTACCCCCACCTCTAGTAATTCATGTACCATCTTTTCGGTTTCATTTTTTGAGAAAATGGATACCTATAGGGACGTACATTGGGGGGTTGATTGCCTATCAGAAGAGGGATGCTATGATCATGCTCACCCTTGGAAGGAGGTAAATCCATTGGTACTTCAAATACCTTGGGGTACTTGTCCAAAATTAATTGCAGGCTAGGAGAGATGATCAAAGAGGCCTGATTGGTGACCTGGATGGAATGCAATTGAGAAATCACACCATGGTAGCCTTTCTTGAACAATTTTTCCATCCGATGAGAAATGATGATTTTAGGAGAGTCTGCTTGGAGACCTCGGAGGGTATAGGTGTGAGCCTATCAGGTGAAGCTCATATATAAATCCTGATAATCCATTGTGATTGGTCCCATAATGTGAAGCCATTCCACACCCAAAACTATATCACATCCCCACATTGAAATAAAGAACATTTGAGCTTTCATATTATAATCATCCATTTGGAGTTTGACATTCTCACAATGCCCCCCACACTTCATCGTACCACCATTAGCGATGAGAATTTGAAAATTAGAAATAGGGTGGAAAAATAAATGGATCTCTTCAGCAAGCCTGCGATGGACAAATTATGGGTGCTACCACTATCAATCAACACCACAATTGGCCTATGTTTTATGTAGCCCTTTTTCTTCAATTTCTGTGAGGCCAAAATACCTGAGAGGGAATGAAGAGATATGGCAGGTTCCTCTAGTGCCACCGAGGAGGCAACATAATATTTAGTATGAACACTTAGTTGAGAGTCTTCCAGGTCAAGAGCCCCATATGATGGTATTTTTTCATAGGAAGAGGAAGTTGATGCATCAATCTGGAAGAACTTGTGTTCCCTGCATTTGTGTCTCGGTGAATACTTTTCATCATAGTAATAGAAAAGTCCTTTATTGAAATGCTCTACCATTTTTACTAGAGATACAGTTTGGACCTTTAAGGTTTGTGTTGAAGCTGGGATAGACCCAAGGCGAGGATGGTTGGGGAATGTATCCTTCAGGGTGGGATCATGAAGGATGGTCTCTACATCCAATGCTAATTGGGATGCCTACAACGTAGGATGATGCATGCTCACATGAGCTCCAATGGATTCCTTTAAGCCAATGATAAAACTTTCAAGGTAAAATTCATCCAATAAACCCTCGGTTTAGATATCCAACTGTTAAAATGTCATGATGAAGTCTTTGAATGATCTAGTTTGGTGCATCTTAGTGAGATTTCCTAAAAAATGTGATTCCTTATCAAAACGAGCACAAAATTCTTTAGTGAACATGTTCCAAGTGGGTAGTCCTGGATAACATTTATTATACCACTGCCACCACTACCAACATTCTTGATCCAAGTACAAAACCCCTACATGGATTTTGGTCTCATCATCTCGAATATCATGAAGGGATAAGAATTGTTCCATTTGAGAAAGCCATCCAATGGGGTTGGAACCATCAAATTTATGCATGTCAAATTTGGGCACCCTATTCCAAGAAGGTGGAGAACCCCAAGGGGAGCGGGATGAGTGAGTATACTCATAATGGTAAGACTGAGGGTCCTCCGGATTGGGCTCAACATTCTTACTCTTGAGGAGTTTCTCCAGAGCATGGGATTGCTTGTCAAGGATAGTTTGTAACATGGTGTTTATGGATGCCATTTGTTGTTCTAGGTTGGACACCTTGTCCTCCAAGGTTTCTTGGGATTGAGAGTGGGTGGTAGGCATGGTGGAGGCTTAAGTAGAATAGGAGGTGTGAGGATGGAAATATGGGCCTAGAATTGATAGGTACTAGGGTGATCAAGACAAAGAGAGGAATCCAATGGGATAGGTCTCAAATAAGGGCATCCCGAAAAGGGTTGGGTCCGCCTAAAAAAATGACTTAAAAATGAAGGGTAGGACGACGATTAGGATGAAGAGAGGAATCTAATGGACCAAGTCTCAAATAAGGGTGCATCCTATCCCCAATTTATTTTTTTTACTCCTATGGAGTTATACTTTGATCTGAATAATATTGTAGTGAGGAAATGACCAAATGCTTAATAGGAAGAAATGTGTAGGAATTTCGCAACTAGAATGCAGGAGACAGTTTCCCAGTAAGATATCTTGTCTGTTTTGTTTATGTTTCCATCCCAAGGGTTAGGGTATTCAAGGTTTCTACAAACAAGGGTTTTCCCTGTGCTAAATCTCTCTGATATACATGCGGGGTCCAATAGTAGTATTCAGCCCAATATCTCAGGGTACCAACTGAGGAGGCTAGGCCGTGTCCTTATCCATACTACCTAACTACCTAGGTATGAGAGAATATCTTCTCAAGTGTTGTTATTGATGGCACTATAACAGTTGGGCAACCAATTGGTTTCTCTATGGAGGGCTTCATGATATCTAGGTCAATCCATATACAAGTGTTGTGTGATGCACTACCACTCGAAGGGGTACCAACAGGGGTTACAAGGATGGCCAATAATGTGTGATTAAGTTCCACTTGTAGTCCCTGCATGTATGAGTCCCTGGCCATGGGTTTATGCGTGGAATGATAGATCTCTATAGATTAAAGACGTCAGAACATGTCTCTACCCTGAAAAAAATTTACCCCACAATTTCTTCCTAGGAAGGATCTTTGATACCACTTGAAATATACTAGATGAATAATGATATGCATAACATAAATCTTTAGAAAGAAATAATGGAACAAGAATATTATAGTTAGAGAAATACCAGAATAACACCAGAAAGAGAACCTTTATTAGAGATAACAATTTTTTCTTTCCTCTTCTAGGGGAAAACCTCCAACAGAGCAGATCTCTATTACAATAATCTCCAAGACATAATATCCAATACCTAATACTCTTATTTATACTAATTCTACCTTCTAAAGAAACTTATAGAGGAATATCTTTCTAGAAGAGGAAGTGTCTATTAGGTCTTCTTACATTGACTTACTCTCCTAACACTGAACCACTAGGTTTGTCATCTTGAACCTACATCCGAGGCAACCAAGTCAACATACACATTGTCAATCCTTCCAATAAAAATTTTAATTCAAAAGAATGTGCACACATTCTTAGGAGTGC
>JZKD02S0611963.1:816837-827770 GCA_000966675.3 Picea glauca | reverse complement strand
CTCTCTCTCACCATCCTTCCCTCCTTCTCTCGCTCTATATCTCTCCCCCTCCCTCTTCCCCTTTGTCCCTCCCTCCCCCTATACTGCCCCTCTCTCTCAAGAAATTAAGTAGAGGATAAAGTTGGTATCCATTTTTTTCTAATATTCCAACCATCATTTCTATTGAGGTTATTGCGTCTCTTTTCAATCTCAATAGCTTCCCTAAATTTTATATCGAAATGATAGTCCACTTTGGATGAAATATCAACTTCATCAATGCAAATATGATGCTTAGTTTTGTTTGAGTGATCAACTAGGGATGCCAAGTGAACATGATTGTGTTTAATATCCACAACATGCTCTTGGATTCTAATCTTCACTGAGTGACCAATTTCACCCACACAAGATTTTCCACATGAGCACGAGATCATGTAGACACCTTCATGATTTGCACGATCAATTGGGTTTTTAATGGGTTTTAGGGAGTTCCTAATTATGGATAAGGGTGTGAATTTTGCTCCATTTTTTTTTAATATGTCATATCCTATATTCCTTCATTGAAAAAAATTAAGAATGTAGAGATAAATGAGAATGATGATGTAGCCCTAAGGGTTCCCTCAACTAGTTGAATTTTTCACCTAAAGCATTTTGTCAATGGGGACGATTGATCCGAAAAGTTCTTTTAAATGACTATGGTTGAGTTATTATGCATTTATTGATTAGCTAATTAAGGAAGCTTAAAGAAAGAGGAATAATTATAGAAGAGATATAGCAACCATATGAACATGTACAAAACTGAAATGAAGCATAAAAAAATAACAAACCATAAAACCAATGTGATAACAGAATTCGACAATCTCGCCTACGTCTCTGGGCCTTTGTCTCAGTGGGTGAGGCTTTCTTATTTCTATTCAAAGCTCAATAAGTACATCACAACAGTTCCAAAAGGTTACAAAACTGATCTGGTCTTGTTCTCCCAGATCTTAAGAACCCAACAGAAGAAACGAAACTCAAATCGGATGACCGGAGCTGCCAAAAATGGTCTGCAAAGGTGCGCTCCTCAACAACTTCCCTGCATAAAAATGGATTTGGCTTGGAAAATATTCAACATAAAACTACTATGAGTCTCCTTCGTGGCCTCAATAAGGCCTATTTTATATAGACCTAGAGTTGATAATCATCTCCCAACTTCCCCCCAATATCTGGCCTCAAAAAGGGCCCAATATCCCCCAAAAGGGCAAAACATCTCCAATAACAGGCCAATATCAACATAAAATCACTATTCTATAGTTGGAAAACCCACTTTATGCAAAAAAATTCAAAAATATCCCCTTATGGCTAGGCGTTCTCTAAATAGGGTCACATGCAAATAAGGTGGCCAAGCGCTAGCCCAAAGGGCTACGCACTAGCCCCTAGCCCGAAAAAAACTAGTCACATGGTGTTTTAACATAGGACCACGTCCACCAATATATGCGCTTAGCATGTGGTTCTAACCCCTAAGTACATGGCAGCTGGTACATAAGATCCACGCCAAACATTTGTGCCAACGATAGAGTGGAGTAGCGCTCGTTCCCTTTACGCTGTGGTCATATGTAATGGTAAGTCTGTGGGTTGAGGCTTAGCCCCAACTCCCTTCCGCCTCCTTTTGACATTTAAGAACTTTATATAATATAAAGTGGATCTTTTTAAATAAGCTCCAACGTGACTCAATGGAATTCATACCTTTCCCAAGGAATTTCCTCTACCAACAGGTCATGGGGTTGAATCCCATGAGCTCCAAAACATTTTATCCAACCATCAAATGATAGGGTGCCATGTGGCAGCCCATGACTAGGCCACGTGGCACCATTTAATTTGTTGAGAATGTGCCACTTGTCAACATCTATTTGGATCACTTTCATCTGCCCAGTCAGCCTTCTGCTGTGCTGCCATGTGTCTCAATGCTACGTCAGCATTGATGTATTTCCAATTGACTGTTGACTTTTTGCCTGTTGACTTGTTTGACTTTTTCATGTTTGGAAAAAATAATAGAACGCAATATCAAGAGTATACGATGTCCGTTTGAGCCCTTTCAAGTTTCATTTGGTTCATATCGACGAGGTCTACGCACACGTCCATTTTGAAGCCATTCCGAGAACATTGATTTTTAGGCCTTTCTGAGCCCCATCAAGCTCTTGGATCCAAATCTGGATAACACCTCCCCACTAAAGGAGATTTTGGTCCCCAAAAATTTACTGACCAGTCAACAAGCTCAGGATATTCCACCCAACTTGTCCTCTGTCTTTGAATTCTGTCCTGTGCACCTGTCTCATCAAGATCAACTGTAACACAATCATGACCACTGACAACATATTGTTAGCCATTTGAACCTTGTCACATTTTACTGAAGCCATTATAATCCATGTAGACAACATTACTAATGATAGCATAAAAAACATGACTGGAAATGAGATGATATACTTGTAATATTTGCACGACATGAGCTCATCTTGAAGCAAACTGTGATTGATTTTCCATTGAATAATCATTTCTTGTTCTTGCTTAAGATCGATCACTTGATTTGAAACAATTATAGGTTTGTTTCTTTCTTGAACTTCCTTCTTTAATTGTTCCATTGTTTGAAGAGTTTTATTTTCTTTTACATGATGAGCATGAACCACATAATCTTGACCTGCTTTGGTTAATTGATATTGATTCTTTATCCTATAGAATATTTCTTTACGATCATATAAGTTTGGACTACCTAACACCATTCCACATTTACTCAACGACACTACATCACATGTTACCTTGTCCACATACTTAGATGAAATAGAAAATTTTAATGCGCACTTCTTGGTTATGTGCATTTGATGATGGTTGTTTATCCATTTAAGTGTGTAAGGTTTATGATGTACTTGTGTTTTTAACCCCAATTGCTTAACCAATTCCTCTGAGATTAGGTTAGATTGAGATCCACTATCGATTAATGTATCAACCTTAGTGTGTCACATGATAACCCTTATATGAAATGTTGGCCCTTGACCAAGTTTTGGGATATCCTTGGTCAATTTGACCTATTTTGGGACTTCGACAACCTGTCGAAGGCGGAGCGCAAGACGAAGCAGAGATCACGGGATCTCGGCCCCTTTTTGGGTCCTTTTTGGGATTTGTGATTATGTAACGGGTATGGGATGTCGTCCCATGGGTTTACCCAGGTTTAGAACTAGTTTGTATGTATAAATAGATTCTAAAGAAATATAGTAAGTATGAATGGCTAAGTGTTAGATCTATGTGATCAAAGGATTGTAAGTGCTTTGTGCATACTGTGGGAAGCTTGTAGAGTTACGTGAAAGTAATTGTAAGAAGGTTTGGTGTTGTAACCTAGCTAGAAGAAGGAGGATCTGGCGGAGTGAGCACATATATTCTGTCTTCTGCGGAGTAGGAATTTGATGATATGTGCCTGTAAGAAGCTTGACAAAGATAATAAATAAGAGTTGGTGGACATAGCCCCAGGGTGGGGGTGAACCACGCATATGTTGTGTTTCTCTGCTTTGTGCAACGTCTTGATGTGTTTATGTCTTTACTTGCTAAGTGATTTGATGCAGATAGATAGATATGTTTATGCTTGTGTTAATGATGTATATGGATTTTAGATATGACCTATGTGAATGTGCTTAGTGCTTGAACCTTCTAGATCTAATCTACCTCTCTATGATAAGTGCTAGATACATTAGATCTGAATGAATGATGTGATGCTCTATTTTATCTGAGGAGTAGATAGTGGTTAAATATTGATGAATTGTCAGCGCTAAGTGCTCTGTTAAGTATTACAATCACAGATCTGTGTCCCAGCTAAGGTTGCAGACACTTGAGTCCTGCAACCACCCCTTCCTCTACCTCGGGTGAGACTTCATCTTCTTCGCAGGTGTTTTCGAAAGGACTGGTGGTTAGGGTTTTGTCCGTGCGTTGTTGTAGCATTGAACCTTGGGTCTGCCCCTATGCCAACGAATGGTTCCGTTGTCGGGACCTGAAACTGTGATTGATGGGAACTAAGGAAGAAGAAGGTTTGTGAAAATATCCGACCTGAAACTATGAAATCTATGTGCGTAGATCTGTTGCCCTAGTGCACAATAGTCTAGTTGACTTGTGAAGCTCTGTGCCAAGAAAAGAGGTTAGATATGAAGAAAAGAGTTAAGATATGGAAGCTATGTACTCTGATAAAGGTAATAATAGTGAAAAGTTCTAGATCTGAAAGCTTTGTGCTCTGTAGAAGTAAGATAAGTGGAAATTTTTGTTTCAATAGTATGGATCTAGGTATGTTTGATAGATTCTATCCTAGCTTGAAAACTAGGGCACTAATAGATGAAAGAAGGTTTGATATGTGTAGATATGATAAGAATAGTGAAAGATATGTTATACCTATGCATAGAAAGAATGTTTGGACTAACAAGTGGATGTAGGATCCTAGAAAAAATGTTTGCAGGTTAGCTACTATGATTCTAGCACGCAGTACAAGAAGAGTTGTGAATCATTTAAAAGAAAGAGAGGATTAACCCTCTGTTACAGTTGCAGAAAACTAGGACATCTTTGTAAGGAATGCCCTAGGAGAATACCTAGTTGTCTTTGTTGCAAAGCTATGGACCATGAAGTATTGGATTTCCCTAGAATGATTTCTAAGCTTGAAGGAATGAACATGAGACAAGAAAACCCTAAGGCAGATCCAAAAACTATGATTATGACAGAACCCCAGAAAGAATCAGAGAAAGTATTGCTACAGATAAAATAAACCTTGAATGACCACCGACATGTCATCTTATCAGAGATCTTTAAAGAAAAAAATTCCTTGAAGAAAGAATATGATACTTTGACATTGACTGTGTTCTAGATGAGTAAACACAGGTGAATATCATGACAGAAAGAACTTGGGAACTTTTAGGGAAGCCTGCTATGACTCCTTCATTGGGAGGAATAGGGATATTTAGAGGAAAGATGATAAACTTATGTGGAAAGCTCACCCAGATATCTATGAATGCCAATGGAACTTCGACAAAGGAAGATTTTGAGATTATTAAATTTATTGAGAACAACACCCCATTTACCATGTTACTAGGAAAACCTTGGATTGAAAGAGATCAGGCCAGAAGGAAAGAAGAAGAAGAAGTTTTAGAGAAGAAGAATCAAGAGTTAAAAGGTTTCATGACTAGAAGGATCACACACTTGATTGAATAACAAGAGAACATATCGAATCTATTTAGCACTAGAGACCCGGATGTCAAAGTTGTAAAAACACTAGAAGACCCACAGAAGATTGAATTACCTATTCCTGATAAAGGAGAAGTATCACCCTCGAATCTTAGAAAAGAATCTCAACAACGCGAAGTAACTATGCCAAAAGCATATAAGAATCAGAATGAAAAAAGGCATACCGAGATGAATCTCACTAGGAAGAAAGCTAGAAAACTAAGTAAGAAGAGAGCTAAGATTGAAAAGTTATAGAAGGTTCTAGAGGGAATTTCACAGAAGGAAAATTTTCAAAATTGGAGCTTCACCGGGATTACATAACAACGTCACATGGCACTTCAACACGACGAAGCAATATAGCCATTGGGAACAATATAACTGTTTGGATGACCCCCCGAATGGACATAAAGGAATTTATGGTTCGCCACCAGACCGTTGGACTGCGTCATAACAGACAGAACAAAGTTAATGAAGGCTTCTCACCCTTTGCAAGAGATCCATTGCCAAGTTATCTATTTATCCCATCGTTCCATGCACCGAGAACAATTTTTCTAACCGTGAATCTGAGCCCGAAGACTCGTTGATTTTACATAGTGATCATTGCGTTATTTCCCTTTATCCCATTGCAGTGTCTAAGTTACTACTCAAGCCCAAGATTTCCATCCCCGAGCGTGTATGTCGGACGAGTTCAGCGCTGCAGAGAAATTTGTTGAAGAAGTTCTGATCAACCTCATGACTGAAGGAGTCATTTTGATGTCTGCAGGTGTACAAGCATCATCGACGAGAGAACTACAAGCCTCTCCATCGACTGCCAGCGGATCAGGGCCATCCTGACCAAAAGTAGAGAAGAGAACCAAGCACAAAGACGACCTAGCTGACGCGAAGTTGATTCCATCCATATTGCCTGATTAAATCCCTCCTCTGGCTGGCGCAGTGAATCATGATAGTGTGCCACGAGATTTCTAGTACCCCATAGTTACTCGGCACCTCCCGAAGGGGATACACATAGTTCAAATAGACTAGGACAATATCATAGGGTTGAAGTTCAATGACTTCAACCTTAGATATCGCAAGATCTATGGTATGCTCATCCCATACAAATACCTAACTAGAACAAAAGGGAAGAACTTGAAGATCATCCCTCAATTGTGGACGATGAACCTCACACAGTCTACCCTGTTGAATGTCATGAAGATCCCACAATTCGGAAGACACTAGGAAGTCAACGCCTGTGTCAAGATGCTACTGTCGTGTTACCATGGCGGATAATTATGGCTAGACCACCACATTACAGTTGAACCAACGTTGATCCACAGGATCACAGGACTGAGTATGGAAGGACCCGACCCACAGGACTTTTATCCAAGAAAAGCCGCATATTGCGCACTAGCATAGAAGATCAAGGATACATATGAAAACTTTGAGAAGGGAACAAGAGGCTACAAGGTAGCTTCCATCCAGAGTTGCACAGTGCACCTAACATGTCAATTGATAGTTGGAAATTTAGTAAGGAAGAACCGACCTACGCAGGTCACCGGCTTTGTCATTGACCTTGCAGGGAAGTGCGCGAAAGGCCTATAGATGAACTGGGCGAAGTCCCTAGTTAACCAGTTAGAACTAGATTTCCGAGAAGCACATGATCAGGTTTATGAATTTCATTTCAGCTAGCTCCTGGTCCTCATTTCATTTGTTTCCTAGGATATGCCGGAAGGAGCGACCTTCCCAGACATAGAGCTGTTCGAACCACTTGCCGCAAAGTTCGCTACCCTGCGGTATTCAAGTGACATGAACAAACAGTGGCAGTCAAATGTTGTGTTTCATACATATTACCTACAACTAAAGAGAGCCATCGAAGCTGAGCCTCGCATGACTCTGAAGACCTTACAGAGGTTTCGACCCCTGATGAAGTTCAACGTATATCGACACTTCACCTACATTACAACGCGAGTAGATGAACATAAAGAGAATCTCCAGTCATATTATAAAGCTACAAAAGAAGACCTTGAGGAGATCACTAAGGAATGGTCCACTGACAACCTTATCCCCACCAACCCTGCACATATATCTAATATTGATAGCCTAGAGGACACTCATAGAGAACATAATACACCTAGAACCAATAGACAGAAGAAGATTGAGGAGGTCCAAAATTAAAGAAGAACCTCAGGAAAGACTGCTTCAATGTCACCTGGCCGAGGGGGTGATGACGAAGTAGAATCTGAACAACAACCAGGAGAAGTAACACCGCCCAGAGACAAGGTTGACCCCTTGAAGAAGTAGAAGGTTTCCCCCCCAAAACCTTCTTCCTGGAAGAAATCGAAAGCCACCATGACCAAGATGCACACTGTCCTCACCTCCGATGATTTTGACTTCATCATAGCAGCCCTGAACAACACTTCACTGGAAATAGCAGAAAAACAAGGAGCGAAGCAAGAGGAAATGTATGATAGAATTGAGATCAAACGCCGAGGGGTACACCAGGCCCTTCATTCCAGCCACACAGTATCCACTGTGCCTTTTCCATCGAGAGAACCAGAGTTGGGATACGAGCCATCCCAACTGCACCGACTAGTTGATACAGTCGAAGTTCGCCTTCAACGAGCACAAGAGGAAATAGAATAGGCCACCCAGGATTTGATGCAAGTACAAGGAGTACTTGTAGAACAACGTCGAGCTGTAGAATAGGAAAATATTTCTCTCCAAGTGAAGTTCGATGAAGAAAAAGCACAGATGAAACAAGGAAAAGAAAAGTTGCTCGCAGAGCAACTCGAAATGAAAGAAGTCGTCAACAAATCACTTTTCTCTATGATACTCTTAGAAATAAAGGCAGAGGACCGAGTCATGCAGGAAGTAGAAAAGCTCGAAGAAGCTATCCAACAACTACAACAACACATAGTAGACTTAGAGCTCCGCACAGTGCCCAAGACTCCATAAGATGTAAGGGATCAAAGAGAAGCCACTTCTCGAAGAACAGTTGAGAGAATAAAATCCCTTAGCATGGAATGTAATCAACTCACTGATCATAGTGCCCAGACCTATGAGCAACTCACTGAGAATCAATAATTAAAGGCACTGGAGTCTCAGCTCCAAGAGGTCAAGTATCAAGCCGAAATGATACAAGCATTGTTGAAGCCCCTGTCAGCTGTGGAAAGAATGAAGTGATCCCAAGAGTAACACACAGCCCAATAGTAGATCCACACTATCCAGAGTAGAGTTATGGAAGTAACTCATAGGCTCCAACATATACAAGATAAGGCTTACCAATTGTTCACAGAGGTCAAAGGCCGAGGAGAAAAACTGGACCAGGTTGTCACTATAACTGAACAATGCCTGGAGGGAACTGTCAACGACACAGTCATCCAAGAGTTCACTGAACAGGAGGTCGTGGCACAACAAAACGTTGAAGCAACTCGAGGCAATATTGAGGCTTTCAAAGCAGAACTACCCAGATCAGAGTGACTCGGGATGAGTCATAGGTGAGTGTTGGGGGCCTATTGGCCCTTGACCAAGTTTTGGGAGATCCTTGGTCAAGTTGACCTATTTTGGGACTTCGACAACCTGTCGAAGGAAGAGCGCAAGATGAAGCAGAGATTGCGGGATCTCGACCCCTTTTTGGGATTTGGGATTATGTAACGGGTATGGGATGTCGACCCATGGGTTTACCTATATTTAGGCCTAGTTTGTATGTATAAATAGATGTTAAATAAATATAGTAAGTATGAATGGCTAAGTGCTAGATCTATGTGATCAAAGGATTGTAAGTGCTTTGTGAATACTATGGGAAGCTTGCAGAGTTACGTGCAAGTAATTGTAAGAAGGCTTGGTGCTGTACCCTAGCTATAAGAAGGAGGATCTGGCAGAGTGCGCGCAGATCTCCTGTCTTCTACGGAGTAGGAATTTGATTCTATGTGTCTGTAAGAAGATTGAAAAAGATAATAAAGAAGAAGAGTTGTTGGACGTAGCCCCAGGGTGGGGTTGAATCACGTATATGATGTGTTTCTTTGCTTTGTGCAATGTCTTGGTGTGTTTATGTCTTTACTTGTTAAGTGTTTTGATGCAGATAGATATATTTGTTTGTTCTTGTGTTAATGATGTATATGGATGTTAGATATGACCTATGTGAATGTGCTTAGTTCTTGAACCTGCTAGATCTAATCTACCTCTCTATGATAAGTGTTAGATACATCAGATCTGAACGAATGATGCGATGCTTTGTTTTATCTAAGGAGTAGATAATGGTTAAATATTGATGAACTGTGGGCACTAAGTGCTCTGTTAAGTATTACAATCACAGATCTGTGTCCCAGCTAAGGTTGCAGACACATGAGTCATTCAACCACCCCTGCCTCTACCTTGGGTGAGACTTCATCTGCTTTGCAGGTGTTGTCGAAAGGGCCGATAGTTAGGGTTTTGTTGGTGCGTTGTTGTAGCATTGAACCCTGAGTCTGCCCCTATGACAACATGAAACAAGTTACTTCTATAATCAATTCCTTCACCAATTTTACTTGTCATACCAACCAATGAGACCTTTGATTCATCACCTGAATCTGATCTCAAATATGTCGATCATTTTTCGCTACAAATGTTTGCCTCCCTTTCTTTTCCTTGAACCACTTCATTCTATTCTCGGGATGAAACTTCCAACATCGTTCCTCATCATGCCCCTCTTTCTTGCAATGCTTGCAAGAGGGCCTCTCTTCCTTTCTCGTGACTACATTTGACTTATTTCCATGTTATTTCCTCTTGTCCTCTTTCCTTGAAGACAATTCCCCGGATACACTTGTTTTCCCTACTTCAATGTATGTCTCTTGAGCATAAACCTCATCAATATTATTTGGTCCAAACATGAATACAATGTTTCTAATGTGTGCAGGTAAACCTTCTATATACTTCATAAGAGTTTCTTGTGTATGTAAAGGGATATCTAACATCAATGCCATTTTTCTAAATCCATCTGTGTATTCTTGCACTGATTGTCCTTTTCTTAGTTTTAAATCTTGCCATTAAATTAATGCCTTTTATTTATAACCCAAAGGATAGAATTTATTTCTAAGTGCATAAATGAAGCTTTTCCATGATGGAAATACATTACCCACTTGTTGCGTTCCATTTTGCAACTTGCTTTGCCACCAGATGAGTGATGTGTCTGCAAGTCTCAATGATGTCAACTTGATTTGTGTGGCCTCATCCTTGATCTGTTGCACACTGCAATAGACCTCCATATGTATCACCCAATTATCAAGTCTCTCTACATTAACTTCACCATCATACATGGGTAATTCGAATTTAACATCAAGTTTTAATAATGGCATTTCATTCTTATGTTTATGAACATGTTTCTTTGCATTGGATTTAGAACTTGAACTTGAAGACTAAGGAGGTGATGATGGAGGTGAACGAGGAATTTGAGGAGGGTCCTCTCCTTATTCACTTTTTCCCTTTGAAGATTCACCCAGATTTGGTCTTTTCCATTCCAAGTAATCCTCGTAATTTTTTTTTATCATCTCTGACATGGCGAAGAAAGTTTTTCGAAACTCTTTCTCATCCTGAGAAAGTCCCTCTTCCAATGCCAAATCCAATCAATGGATTCTCTTCAACAAGCTCAACTTCACCATGATGTATCTTTTCCCTGGTTAACATGAAAAACTCAAATCCAAACGTCAAATAGCTCTGATACCACTTGATCCGAAAAGATCTTTTAAATGACTATGGTTGAGTTATTATGCATGTA
>JZKD02S0611963.1:785301-816827 GCA_000966675.3 Picea glauca | reverse complement strand
ACCATTATATTCACCCTTTTTATGGGGAATGGAATGTAATGTCATATTCATATGTTAATTACAGACATCATTTGATCATTTCCTAGTGGTCTTATGTACATGCCTACAACATAGCGTTAATGCATCAGATCCCATTAGAACTTCGTCGTTAATCGCACTCAGGATAGAGTAGTACTGGGATGGGTGACCTCCTGGGAAGTCCTAGTGTTTTACATGCCTATGAAATTTTATAAACTTAGTCCAATTTATCCCACATGCATCATGGGAATTGTTCTCCTCTCACTCTCTCATATATAATTGAGGTGAAGGAGGCCCTTTAAGCATGCAATGGAGTGCGATGTAAAGCTTCTTGTGAATGAAGCGTAGCCAACATCTCTTTCTTTTTAGAGATAATCTACCCCATTTTTCCATTTTGTGTTCTACAATGTTTTTCTATCTTATTCAGTAATAGAAGTTGGGTTTCACTGTATTTCTGTGTTCTCTTCTATATTTTTGTGTATTTCATTGTTATATCTCTATTATATTTCTACCTTCATGTCGTTCTCAAAATAATCTAGATTACTGGTATCATAGCAGTCTGCTCCTTGTAATTTCTTAGAGCAGGTCCCTGACGAGGTCAGGGTATAGAGATTTGGGTCTCGAGCTAGTTTCTTTTGAGGACAACCACTCTCGCTAGCCCAAGCGACCTCCCATGGTGGAAGAAAAGAGAGATGACAGATCAGGATATCCTTTCAAGATGTTTCTCGAGGAAGCCCTCGTGCAAAAAAGGAATGAGATGATGAACAAATTTGCTCAAATCCTTCGAAGACTACCGATGGCGACAGTCGAGGCATATTCAACAAGAAAAAAAATTGCAGGTGCGATGCCCTTCAAGGTACAAGTCAATTTTGATATCCCTTTATTTGAAGGCTAGATAGAAGAAAATTCTCTAGAAAAATGGTTGAATCTTCTAGAAGGTTATTACTCTCTCGAAACATTTTCCGACAGTGAAAATATCACCTTCGTGCTCCTTAAAGCCCTTCCCCATGTCAGATCTTGGTGGGAAGGTTCCTGGGAGAGGTACAACATGGATGAATCTACACTATTTGGGAGAAAACCTACTTGGGCGACCTTTGTAGATTCCCTAAAGGAGGAGTTCTACCTTGTTGGAATCTATGATGACCAATACATGAGATGGACAAATATACATTAGAAAAGAGACCAGACAGTGGCGAAGTACGCCAACATCTTTCGTACCTTGCGCTCAAAGTTGGGTATCAAATACTTTGAGTGGCACCTGGTTTTGAAGTATTGCAGTGGTCTACACAGGTACATCCAAATAAATATGGATTTCTTGGACATCTCCTCACTGGGAGTTGTTTTTCGATATGCAGCCAAAATTGAGCAGAAATTCAAGAAACAAAGTAAGTGGGAGAAGTATGGACA
The DNA here is from genome assembly GCA_000966675.3 of Picea glauca. Classification (NCBI taxonomy): domain Eukaryota; kingdom Viridiplantae; phylum Streptophyta; class Pinopsida; order Pinales; family Pinaceae; genus Picea; species Picea glauca. The sequence continues at coordinate 815,402 of JZKD02S0611963.1, read as the reverse complement.
GAGAAAGGAAGGCCAACCTCGAGAGATCCAATCCCAGATGCAGGCAAATAAGGGTAACGAGAGGTCTAAGAAAGACACTGAAAAGTGGTGTGAGTTCCAAAACACCCTTGGAACAACACTGATGAATGTCACTCAATACAGTCATTGGTGTCCAAGCTTAAAGACAAAGAGTCGAACCCCAACTTGTATCCGGATTCATAAAATAATAAAAGGAGACATATCATTGATGTAGAATCCACTGCTACTATCGCAACTGCAACAATCCAACCAGAAGAGGATCTTGAGGAGGGGGAGCGACTCTTCCATTCACAGATGTGGGTGAAGGGGACCCCACTGCATTTTATTGTTGATAGTGGAAGCCAAAATAACATCATCTCAACAGAGGTTGTCAAGTAGTTGGATTTTCCAACAACACCACACCCGCAACCATACAACATTGGGTGGCTTTTCCAGGGTCAAGATCTCCATGTCAGCCAACCGTGTCGCCTGTCCTATGGCATCAAGCCCTTCAAGGATGATATATTGTGTGATGTTTTCCCACTGGAAGTCTGTGAGTTCTATTAGACCAGCCATATATGTGGATGTGTCATGTTATTTATGAGTCTCAACCCCATAGTGTCATTGTTACTCTGGGGGGTCAGATAAACCGAATACTAGAGGTAGTTCCAACTATTGTCCCACCAAAAAAAAATGCAACAAAGTAATCTCTCATACTGCAATGTTTAGCCTCTTCACAATATGATCAGAAGGTGAACAGAAGGACACTACAACCACTGTAGCCTCAGCCCAAGACCTTTCTATCTAGTAGAAGCAGATCGACAAGATTGTAGATGAGTACCAAGATGTTCTTGTTGCACCTACAGGGGTCCCTCCACGCTTCCCAGTCAAACAAGGTTATAAAAAAACCCTTCATACTCTTCATGTTGCATCTTCATCGACAGATTCCTCCGACACTCAGGTTGATCATGTAGCTAGATTGGTTGAACAGATCCAACTCCTCCAACAACAGGTTCATGACATCCTTCAATAAGCTAAGCAGGACAACTTTTTCAGCAAGGCAAGCAACACAACAAGATTTAGATTTAGCAAAAGTCTCCCCATATCCCAAGGGAACTTGACGCAATGGAGACAATTTATTCATAAGGGGGGAGGAATAATCTAGATGGATATCAGTGGCCATCCACCTTTTCCATTGAATCACGATTTTGAGACTGTGATTTTGATAAACCATGATATTCACCCTTTTTATGGGGAATGGAATGTAATGTCATCTTCATTTGTTAATTACAAACATCATTTAATCATTTCCTAGTGGTATTATGTACATGCCTATAGCATAACATTAATGCATTGGATCCCATTAGAACTTCACAGTTAAGCGCGCTTAGGATAGATTAGTATTGAGTTGGGTGACTTTCGGGAAGTCCTAGTGTTTTACATGCCTATGGCATTTTATAAACTTAGTCCAATTTATCCCACATGCATCATGGAAATTTTTCTCCTCTCACTCTCTCATATATAATTGAGGTGAAGGAGGCCCTTTAAGCATGCAATGGAGTGCAATGTAAATCTTCTTGTGAATGAAGTGTAGCTAACATATCTTTATTTTTAGAGATAAGATACCCCATTTTTCCACTTTGTGTTCTACAATGTTTTTCTATCTTATTCAGTAATAGAAGTTGGGTTTCACTGTATTTCCGTGTTATCTTCTATATTTTTGTGTATTTCATTGTTATATCTTGGTTATATTTCTACCTTCATGTCATTCTCAAAATAATTTGGATCAACATCCCCAAAAATACACATTCAAATTTTAATTGTCCCTAATTTCAAAGACAAAAACCAATAGGACCTATCCCATTATCACGCTATCATGATCGGTCCCCTTTTGGAANAAAAATTGGTCAACTTGCCATAGCACGACATCCATCGTACACCCCATTTCTAGTGCTATATTATTCACATTGAAACTTTAAAAAAAATACCTATGCTCCAATAACACAATAACACCGGTGCATTCATAGTAACACATTGCACCATGTAAGTTGCAATAAAACAATTTAACCTAGCACTACCCATAGGTCCAACAAATGCATCGGTATTGTAAAGAGCATGCACCAGGATGAATATTTCACAATCTATTAGCATGGTGCATCTTACGGGATGCATTGCTAAAACACGTGGTGTTGCGACAATAAATGAGAAGCACCGGTGTGTACGTGCTAACAATATGCATCGGTGCGTACGTGCTAACAATATGAACCGGTGTTGTAAGAAAAAATATTGTGATATGTTTTAAGAAATAAACATAGCGGTATGTCTTTTTTGAGGAACCATATATGGTGCGTTATGAAATACACTGCATTGCTAAAAAAAATTGAGTGCTCTGGTAGAATTGGCGCATTGGTGCTTTCAATTTAACAAAGTGCACCGGTAATTTTTTTAGATTTTAACATTGTACAATATTTTAATTACATAGATATTTTTCCCCTGGAAACCCAAACTGGGAAAACCAACATATTATATGTTCATTCATTGTGATACGTTGTTTACAATACAATATACATATAGGAGCTAGTGACACCCAAAACTCTAACCCAATGACTTGGATTAGTCAACAACCCTATTTTCTTAACCGAAAATAGAAAACCATCGACAAAAACTATGTGTCAAAAAAACGCCCAACAATGGACACAAAAATCGAGGTGACACAAAAAATGAGGTAAAAAATGTGACATGTTTCCCAAGGAAACGTACACATCCCCTCCTTCTTCCTTGGAGGTCTTTTCTTCTATAGAAGAAGATTCTTCAGATCCCTTCTTTTTCTCAACTTTGGATCTACCCTGCTTCTTGTAGTTCCCTTCTTTTTCACATCTCCAGCATACCTTTACAAAATTTCCGGGAGATTTAGATATACCCTTAGACTTAGATCTCCCACTTGAGGTCTTAGATCTATTTCTTTCCTAGGAGCGTCCTTTTGAAAATAATGCATATGTGCTTTGTCCTTCCATGTTCTTCCATCTCATCTCCTCTAACAACAAGTATGAGACCACTTCATCAAAATTCAGGACAGTTTTATTACTACGTATGACCACAACCAGACTATCCCATGAGTCTAGTAAAGAACACAGTAAGACGATACACTTATCTTCATCTGAAATTTTAATCTCAACATATACTAACTTACTTACCAAAATATTGAAGGCATTCAAATGCTCTGCCACCGAGTATCCATATCTCATCCTCAGGTTATACAACTTCTTTCTCAGGAATAGTTTATTTACTAGGTACTTAGACTGATACAACTTCCCCAAATTATCCCATAAATCCTTGGTTGTAGACATATTGGATCTGAGAGACATAGTCGGATTGTGCTCTTCGCCCTCCGATCCAACCTTTTCTATTCATATGCTAAAGTTACTGTAGGTACAATACCTAGATCCACCATGATCCACTAATCTTTGTCCACCCAAATATCTTCCATCTTGAGCTTCCACAACTCCAAACTTTTCCCATTAAACTTCTCGATCTTCATTTTCAATCTGCTTGTCATTTCGTTTCACCTGAAAAATCAATACCACAGATATCCCACTGTAAAAAGGCTTATCATAGTACCGATCCAAACCCTTCACCACAAAGGCATCCCCCTGAAGCCAACAAAGCTCTGATACCAAATGTATATTTTAACCTTGTACAATATTTTAATTACACATAGATTTTTCCCTTGGAAACCCAAATCGAGAAAACCAACATATTCTATATTCATTCATTGTGATACATTTTTTACAATACAATATACATATAGGATCTAGTGGCATACAATACCCTACCCTCAAACCCCCACATAGGGGGGATATCAACCCCCTGCAACCCCCCCCCTCCACAACATAGAAAAAACTACAACTAGTCATGCAAACAATATAACACATTACTAACAATTTTGCACACCATACATTTAAGCATAGCAGTGCATCCTTGTTAACCAAATGCATTGGTGTTGTTAAGATAACTTCATAGGGAAAAATATTGAACAACTTGGCATGCCAGGGTGTCTCATTGTATTCCCTGTTACTGGTGCTCTACACAACCCAAGGCACCGGAGAACAAAATTTTGGTTCTCTAATGACACGGTAGCACTAGTGTGTTCATATTAACACATTGCACCACTTAATTTTCAATAAAAAATTTAGCCTAGCAGTGCCTTTAGGTACAACAAATGCACTGGTGTTATAAAGAGCACGACACCAGGCCAAATATTTCACAATTTAACAACGCAACATGTCTTATGTGACACATCGGTAAAATATGTGGCGGTGTGACAAGTAACATGGTGTACCAGTGCGTGACAGTAACAACATCACTTGGAGATGCTATTTGTTTGATATAGAGCATCGTTTGTAGTGCGTAGTTACTATTTTAGGTGCACCAATTATTTTTCTACATTTTCTTGCGAACAAAAAATAATTTTAGTTTTTGTTAAATACAAGTTATTTATATAAGTGTGTGTTTTATAATTTCAATTATATATATATCCTTGAAAAAAAACATGGGAAAAACCCCGATTACTTCCCCACTTCATGGATGGTAAACGGGGTAAACTGCAGGCCTTGATTATGAGTCCTAACCCCAAGAGGGAACAATAGATTCAAACCCGTGACCTCCTCTACTGGGGATATCTTCACATCTGTCTCAAAACCATATGAAAAGACGACGATGATGAGAGGAGTAGGAGGAGGAGGAAAAGTAGAAGGTCAAAATGTACACATTTGTATGTGAGTGGGAGGCTAGAGAGAGGGAGAGGGAGTTGTTCATTCACCCTATTTCACAAAAAATACATGTCATTTTGATGGATGTTTTCCTCCTCAATTTTTATGAGGAGGGTACATCCCTTAGGGGGAACTCTTTGTTGTTACAACAATTGATCTAGGATCATGATCAACAAACATTCAGGTTCAATCCTAATATGTGGTATCATCCCAATGAGGAGGATGTTTATTCCATCACTGGGTTGTCTAGGAGGGGGGAGGATTGGACTTGATTCCTTGATTTACCACCTAGTGTTGCAAGAGAGACATAGTTGTCATATGTGTAGAGATATGCCAGTACGAACATTCTTTCCCCTTTAAGATTCCAGGTTCCTAGTGGTCAGATGTGGATGACTTCATTTCATAGAGAGGATATTAGGTGTAGGCCTCTATTTTATTATCTTGGAATTGTCACACTCTAGCTCTGATAGGTAGCACATTAGTTTCCCTTTGATGCATTATGTAGATAGTTTAGTGTAGAGACCCCACTTGATTAGGTGGCCACATATTTTTTAGACAATTTTGTTTTGCATTGGATCACTGTCACATTGTTTTAAATGGGAGGATATTCTTCCCATTCACGTTAGATTTATTTACATTATTTTTTTAGAGGGTCCATGCCACTCGACCAATTGTACCTCACTTTCTTGGTAGGATTATGTTTGATGTGTGTATGTGCATGTTGGGGCAATTTTTACCCAAGAAGGGCTAGTTGGAGTTGTCGTGTACTCTAATAGGTAGGGAAATATGTGATGTTTTGGATAGAGAGGACAATCTGGTCTTGATATTGTATAATACCTGTACATGGAGAGAGATTAGAGGGGATGTCTAAACATCTTATCTACAACAAGAAATCCACTAGATCAGAGAGGAAATATTATCATTATATTTTGATCAATCTAGTTGCATATTTTTATGTCTTATTTAATGCACATGTAATGTATAATAACATTTTTTTTTATTATCTTATTATTATTATCTATTGTTTTGTATATTGGCACATATGTTGGGGATGATCCTCCCCAATAGGATGAAGAGATGGAGGAGGAAGAGGACAAAAATATAGTACATAGAACCTGAATGCCACACAATTTAGATCAGAGAGTCTAGATAGAGGTGGTGGATTGCCTATGTGGTGTCATGATTAGTCATAGAGTGGTACTCGCACTAGTTGGAGACATATTATAGATACTAGATCTCTCTATGATATGGAAGTCTCTGCCTCACGACTTGATGTCATTGATGCTCAAACTCATCAAGAGGTTGAGGGATCTTCCTCATTATTCTACTCCATCTGGATCATCACCAGACCCATCCACATCCTCTACTCCACCACATGGTGTTACACATCAAAATTCCTCATTTCAACAGTGTCAAAAGTGTTGCACTTTAATTTCCGCAAGTGTCACAAGTATTGCACTTTTATTGTCGCAAGTGTCACATTAACTTTTCCTAAGTGTCGCATCTCAAACGACACCATAAAAACACTTGCTACAACCCTTAAAACATGCTATAAGAATAAGCCATATCATCTAATAATTAGAACAAGAGATTTACCTAGGGAATTACTCCTCTTGGTGACATTTTGGAAGATCACCACTCCCCTACTCATACATAGGAAGAACTAGTGCTCCTTTTCCATCTCAGGGGGAGCACTCCAACGCTCTATTGTCCACTTTAAGGGAGCATTGATTTGTTTGAGGGAATCTTGGAGGAAATCCCACTTTCCTCTAATGACAACTATGGATGGATTGGGTTAGTTTGGCTCAAATCTAACTCCAGGGCTGCATCTAAGGAAGATATCACAACTATTGGAGCCATATCCTCAACTAATTCCAAAAATATTCAAGGTAGTTGAGCCTCTCAAAGCCTATAAATGGAGGCATTTACATGGTGAAAAGGAGGAGAAATCAACACAATCATTGTTATTTTGATTTCGGATCTTTTGAGCAAGGGTTGGATGAGGAGGACTTGGAGATGCTACTGCAACATCATCTAGAGAGGTTGTTGCATGTATTGTTTGGAGATCACGGATTGGAGTAGCTTGGAAAAATTTCATAAATGAGGTAGTCCCCTCCTTCTCTCTTTTTAGATGGAAAAAATGAATCTATAGGAATGGTAGTGTCCAAATGTAATTTTATATCTTGGTTGTAGAGGGGTCTGTAATCCAAGGGAAAGTTCACCTGTCCACAGGGGAATATTTCCGTAAAAAAAGTTGGCGACTCCACTAGGGAATGAAATTTCAGTTGTTCTTCCATTGATTTGTCTGAGACTTTTTCCTATCCTTAGATCCTAATCATTGATTTGGTCTAAAATTTTCATCTTCCTTGACTTTGCTAGTTGTCTCACAAAGCCTCTTACTAAAATTTCCTGAGTTATAGAGATTTGTGATCTTTTCTCAAACTTTCCACAAAACTAGCACTCCACTGTAGTTCAAGCCAAAGGGTTGTTTCTTGATCAACACTCCCTGGGAGCCTTCTAGGGAGAATTGTAGAGATCTGGCGTCTTGGTTACCAGCGCATTTATTTCCTCTTTCTAGGAAAATTTCAGGTTTTTTGCTTGCTGGATCTAGTCTTTGGATATTCTTCTCTAACTCAGAGCTTATTTTGTCTAATCTTGGCCCCTGTTTGATTATAAACTTGTTGTTCTTCATGATTTTTAGTCTTTATTGAGTTTGTGTTTCCTTTCTTTTTTTCAAAATCAACCTTTTCTCTCTCATATTTGGTTTCCCTTTTTCCACTCTTCTCGATTATCTGATTGATTAGAAGGATTCACAAGAAACATTATTGATATCAAGTCTATTGTTTTATTTGTATTTGATCTCTTACTCAATTATTGAATACTATAATGTATGAATTTTGATTTCTTAGTGTCTTTGAATAGTTTATTGAACAATTTGACTTTGTTTTTCTTTTGGTCTCTTGTTTCTTGTTGAGAGTATCTTTGTTTGTATGCTCTTTTGCTTCATAATCTTTTTGATCATCATCATAGTGAAATTTTTCATTATTAGTGAAAGAACGAAGCATTAGACGAATATCATAGTTTTCATCTAAAATCAAACAAATAAGTATTTATATGCATTGGTTTTGGATATTGAAAAGTTTTTCTTTGTGATAATTTGGAAACTATGTGAATTCTTGTTTGGGAACAAAATAACATAAAATTTTGCATTTNAAAACACGGGTAAAACCCCAATTACTTCCCCACTTCATGGATGGTAAACGGGGTAAACTGCAGGCCTTGATTATGAGGGCTAACCCCAAGAGGGAACAAGAGATTCAAACCCGTGACCTCCTCCACTGGGGATATCTTCACATTTGTCTCAAAACCATATGAAAAGACGACGATGATGAGAGGAGTAGGAGGAGGAGGAAAAGTAGAAGGTCAAAATGTACACATTTGTATGTGAGTGAGAGGCTAGAGAGAGGGAGAGGGAGTTGTTCATTCACCCTATTTCACAAAAAATACATGTCATTTTGATGGATTTTGGCCTCCTCAATTTTTATGAGGAGGGTACATCCCTTAGGGGGAAATATTTGTTGTTACAACAATTGATCTGGGATCATGATCAACAAACATTCAGGTTCAATCCTAATATGTGGTATCATCCCAATGAGGAGGATGTTTATTTCATCACTGGGTTGTCTAGGAGGGGGGAGGATTGGAATTGATTCCTTGATTTACCACCTAGTGTTGCAAGAGAGACATAGTTGGCATATGTGTAGAGATATGCCAGTACGAACATTCTTTCCCCTTCAAGATTCCAGGTTCCTAGTGGTCAGATGTGGATGAGTTCATTTCATAGAGAGGATATTAGGTGTAGGCCTCTGTTTTATTATCTTGGAATTGTCACACTCTAGATATGATAGGTAGCACATTAGTTTCCCTTTGATGCATTATGTAGATAGTTTAGTGTAGAGACCCCACTTGATTAGGTGGCCACATATTTTTTAGACAATTTTGTTTTGCATTGGATCACTGTCACATTGTTTTAAATGGGAGGATATTCTTCCCATTCACGTTAGATTTATTTACATTATTTTTTTAGAGGGTCCATGCCACTCGACCAATTGTACCTCACTTTCTTGGTAGGATTATGTTTGATGTGTGTATGTGCATGTTGGGGCAATTTTTACCCAAGAAGGGCTAGTTGGAGTTGTCGTGTACTCTAATAGGTAGGGAAATATGTGATGTTTTGGATAGAGAGGACAATCTGGTCTTGATATTGTATAATACCTGTACATGGAGAGAGATTAGAGGGGATGTCTAAACATCTTATCTACAACAAGAAATCCACTAGATCAGAGAGGAAATATTATCATTATATTTTGATCAATCTAGTTGCATATTTTTATGTCTTATTTAATGCACATGTAATGTATAATAACATTTTTTTTTATTATCTTATTATTATTATCTATTGTTTTGTATATTGGCACATATGTTGGGGATGATCCTCCCCAATAGGATGAAGAGATGGAGGAGGAAGAGGACAAAAATATAGTACATAGAACCTGAATGCCACACAATTTAGATCAGAGAGTCTAGATAGAGGTGGTGGATTGCCTATGTGGTGTCATGATTAGTCATAGAGTGGTACTCGCACTAGTTGGAGACATATTATAGATACTAGATCTCTCTATGATATGGAAGTCTCTGCCTCACGACTTGATGTCATTGATGCTCAAACTCATCAAGAGGTTGAGGGATCTTCCTCATTATTCTACTCCATCTGGATCATCACCAGACCCATCCACATCCTCTACTCCACCACATGGTGTTACACATCAAAATTCCTCATTTCAACAGTGTCAAAAGTGTTGCACTTTAATTTCCGCAAGTGTCACAAGTATTGCACTTTTATTGTCGCAAGTGTCACATTAACTTTTCCTAAGTGTCGCATCTCAAACGACACCATAAAAACACTTGCTACAACCCTTAAAACATGCTATAAGAATAAGCCATATCATCTAATAATTAGAACAAGAGATTTACCTAGGGAATTACTCCTCTTGGTGACATTTTGGAAGATCACCACTCCCCTACTCATACATAGGAAGAACTAGTGCTCCTTTTCCATCTCAGGGGGAGCACTCCAACGCTCTATTGTCCACTTTAAGGGAGCATTGATTTGTTTGAGGGAATCTTGGAGGAAATCCCACTTTCCTCTAATGACAACTATGGATGGATTGGGTTAGTTTGGCTCAAATCTAACTCCAGGGCTGCATCTAAGGAAGATATCACAACTATTGGAGCCATATCCTCAACTAATTCCAAAAATATTCAAGGTAGTTGAGCCTCTCAAAGCCTATAAATGGAGGCATTTACATGGTGAAAAGGAGGAGAAATCAACACAATCATTGTTATTTTGATTTCGGATCTTTTGAGCAAGGGTTGGATGAGGAGGACTTGGAGATGCTACTGCAACATCATCTAGAGAGGTTGTTGCATGTATTGTTTGGAGATCACGGATTGGAGTAGCTTGGAAAAATTTCATAAATGAGGTAGTCCCCTCCTTCTCTCTTTTTAGATGGAAAAAATGAATCTATAGGAATGGTAGTGTCCAAATGTAATTTTATATCTTGGTTGTAGAGGGGTCTGTAATCCAAGGGAAAGTTCACCTGTCCACAGGGGAATATTTCCGTAAAAAAAGTTGGCGACTCCACTAGGGAATGAAATTTCAGTTGTTCTTCCATTGATTTGTCTGAGACTTTTTCCTATCCTTAGATCCTAATCATTGATTTGGTCTAAAATTTTCATCTTCCTTGACTTTGCTAGTTGTCTCACAAAGCCTCTTACTAAAATTTCCTGAGTTATAGAGATTTGTGATCTTTTCTCAAACTTTCCACAAAACTAGCACTCCACTGTAGTTCAAGCCAAAGGGTTGTTTCTTGATCAACACTCCCTGGGAGCCTTCTAGGGAGAATTGTAGAGATCTGGCGTCTTGGTTACCAGCGCATTTATTTCCTCTTTCTAGGAAAATTTCAGGTTTTTTGCTTGCTGGATCTAGTCTTTGGATATTCTTCTCTAACTCAGAGCTTATTTTGTCTAATCTTGGCCCCTGTTTGATTATAAACTTGTTGTTCTTCATGATTTTTAGTCTTTATTGAGTTTGTGTTTCCTTTCTTTTTTTCAAAATCAACCTTTTCTCTCTCATATTTGGTTTCCCTTTTTCCACTCTTCTCGATTATCTGATTGATTAGAAGGATTCACAAGAAACATTATTGATATCAAGTCTATTGTTTTATTTGTATTTGATCTCTTACTCAATTATTGAATACTATAATGTATGAATTTTGATTTCTTAGTGTCTTTGAATAGTTTATTGAACAATTTGACTTTGTTTTTCTTTTGGTCTCTTGTTTCTTGTTGAGAGTATCTTTGTTTGTATGCTCTTTTGCTTCATAATCTTTTTGATCATCATCATAGTGAAATTTTTCATTATTAGTGAAAGAACGAAGCATTAGACGAATATCATAGTTTTCATCTAAAATCAAACAAATAAGTATTTATATGCATTGGTTTTGGATATTGAAAAGTTTTTCTTTGTGATAATTTGGAAACTATGTGAATTCTTGTTTGGGAACAAAATAACATAAAATTTTGCATTTCTTTTGAGTGTTTAATAGTGACGAAAAGAAAATAAACTCTTCTCCTTCCCATAAGGGGGGTTGCATGACTCAAGTGTCTACAACCTAGCTGGGACATAGATCTATGATTACATACTTCAACATATCACGTAGCCAATAGTATGCCTTAAGTTATGATTCTTATTCACATTGCAGATTAACCCTAATTATAGATCATCGCAATAGTAATCAATATTAAACACATCTAAGCATTCAACACATAACATCAGAGAAGATCTAGCATTTATTCATATATCAAGAACTAAGCATCAATGGATCTACATATCATACATCTAGAATAGTGCACTAAGAAAATATAAGCATAACCATCAGGAATACATAGTACAAAGCACAATAACACATGATATAAGTGGTTCACCCTAGTGTGGGGCTACATTCACCTACTCTTCTTCTTATTTATTAGCTTCTTCCAATATTTTTACATTCACCCAGCCATAGACCTAGCTCTGCAAAGGATAAGAGATCTGCGTGCACCTCACCAGATCCTCCTTCCCCGAATTAGATCAAGGCACCAAGCCTTACACCATCTGTGCACAAAGCACTTACAAAACACTTGCACTTAGCTCTGCAAGTCTTAACTCATTCGTGCACAAAGCCAACTAGCCAAGCACTAAGCCGATCAATGACTAGTAACCTACCAACTCCTTCATTTACATCACCTAGATACTTATTTATACATTACAAAAAGGGGCCTAAGCATGGGTAAACCCATGGGATGACATCCCATACCCATTAAATAAACCCTAAAAGCCCAAAAATCCCACAAAATGGGCGAGATCCCACGATCTCCGCTTCGCCTGGGCGCTCTGTCTTCAACTAGCTTGTTTAAGTCCCAAAAATGGTTAAGCATGACCAACGTTTCCACCGAACTTGATCAAGGGATAACATGCCCCCAACACTCACTTGTGCCTAGTCTTGAGTCACTATGATATGGGCAACAATACTTCGAAGGCCTCGATCTTAGCTCAAGCTGCTTCAACTTGCTCCTTCGCCAGAGCCTCCTGCTCAACAAACTCCTGAAGTACTTGCTCGGTGACAGGCCCTTCCAGGCGTTGTTCTACTATTGTGACCACATGTTCCATCTGTGAACCTTGTCCTTTGATCTCTTCAAAATGTGTGAAAGATTCATCCTGCACCGACTGGAGTTGTTGTGCCATCTCCATCACTCTGCTTCGGATGGTAGTGACTTGCTGCTAAACTATCACCTTTTCATCTTCTCAATGACCGTAAGCTACTTCAATTGTTCTTGCACAATCGACACCTACTGCTTTGTTTCCTAGATCTGTGCCTCTAATCTTCTTAGCTCTGGGTCTTCTGCAAGTCTCTCATAGGTCTGTGCACTTCGATCACTAATTTTCTTGCATTCTGAGGCCAACATCTTGATTCTTTCTACTTCTCTCCTAGCAGTTTCTTCCCTTTGATCTCATACTTCTTGCGGAGTGACCGAAATTGCTTGAAGTTCTAGCTCTACTACTCTTTCTTGGAGCTACTGAATAGCCCTAATGTGCTTTCCCACTTGGATCTCAGCTGTCTCTTCTTCCATCTATGCCAATCCTGGCACAGAGCGAAGTGCTCTAGTTATGGCCTCTCTGACCACAGTCTGCTCTACAAGCAGCTGGTCGTTCTCTTTCTGGATTTTCTTCTTGTCTTCTTCGAAATTCACCTAAATCTCATCTGTGTCTTGCTGCACAACCCAAAGTTGCTCTAAGGCCTCCTCATTTTCTTGCCTCAAGGCCTTTGTGGCCTGCTCCTTTCCTTCTAGACTTGACGAAGTCGAGTCTTTGTGGCATCTGCTAATCTGCGTATCTGGGTGGGCTCATCCCCCAATTCTACATTCTCTGTTGATGATGGCGTAGTGGACACTATGCGGGTCAATCAAATAGCTTACTGGATGTCTTTTAGTTCTCTCTCAATCCTGTCATACAGTGTTTCTTGTTTGGCTTCATGTCGCTTCAAGATTTCCTCTGAAGCATCTTCTACTGCTGTGATGATGAGATCAACATCATCCGTGGTGAGCACATTCTGTGACTGAGGCTTATTGGCTCAGGAATTCTTTCATGCTGAGGGTTTCTACATAGAACCATTCCTTTTCTTTGAAGTATTGACCTTTTTAAGGGGATCCTTCGGCGGTGTTACTTCGCCCTTATATTGTTTGTATTTTTCTCCTTCCTCCTCGTGGTTTACTTCGTCACCTCCTCCTCCTCCAGGTGATTCAGGTGCAGTTTCCTTTGATGCGTTGTTCTTTTCCTCACTGTCTATGTCCTTCAATTCCTCCTCTTTTTTCTTTCTCTTTGTGTTTCTTGGCCCTTCATAATCGGTCTGGGTGACTAAAGGGCTTCCGATGATATCAGGGTTGGAAATCTCTATCTTCGCGATTGGTACAAGGAATTCGACTGGCCATTCCTTGGTTATTTCCTCCATGTCTTCATCAGTCAACTTCTAATAGGACTGCAACTTGGCGCAGCCACACTCCTCGGAGCACGTCCACTTCCTCAGGACCTTCTTCTTCTTAGCCTGAAGAACGTCAAGGTTCTTCTATTTCCCTATCAGGAAATCTACCCACAGTTCTCTCCACGCAATCCCCCTTCCTTTACTTATTGGAGGATCGGAACTTCGCGGCTTCACGAGTTTGTTGTCGATCACTGGGCTCTCAAATCCCCGAGACCTAAGATATCAGTCAACGCTGACTTCCTCTTCCCCCTATCGGGACTTCTCTCTATCATGACTTCGCTACTCGTGATACCAGGCATGCGGTTTTCGAACCCCCGATACCCGATGCGCCAAAACGTCGATGCACACGTGGGTTGACTTTTCAACGGTCCCTTATCTCGTCAGGACTTCGTACTTCGTGGGATCGTGAATCCTAACACCAATACTTCAGGACTTCTCGCGGTGAGATCCCGATGACTCTGTGCCACCTATACTCCACTTCTCCGACTCCCTGTGGCCCACACTGTCTACGTAGCCGTCGGAATATCGCGTATCGCAATATCGTGACTTCCGTTGTAACAATTTGGAGTCTCAACTCACGAGATCCTGATATGTCGATCCACGAGTAGATCCAACGATCCTCGTGATTCTGATAAATGACACCGTCCTCCTGAGCTTCAAACCTTTGGGGGAATGTAACACCGTATCTCCCCTGCAACTTTCCAAGTTCTAATGGTCCTCAGAAACTCACGGAATCTCCTCAGAGGATTCTGACCATCTGTTCCTCCTTATGCAATCCATGAAGTGATGAAGGGTCTCTCCACAAGACTCGTTCACTTGTTCGCCAACTTGCGACGCTTCCCTCAGAATTTCAACAGCAACTTCCCTGCGCTTATCCTCAGTGAATTTGAAGGCCTACCCCTCCTGAACTTTTCCACGACTTCAAGTCCTCCTGGAAATATCTTGCACGCACTCCTTGCGGCAAACCTTCAACCTCGACTGAGTGTTGAAGTCTTCGACTCTGCGCACTCCTGCAGCAGCAGTCTTTCAATCCCCTCACTCATAATCGCAACTCTGAGACTTAGCTTGGCCTGCGCACTCCTTGCGTGACACTGTGCCTAACTGCACCTTCAAGGAAATGAGAATAAAAGCTTTCTCTAAATGAACCCTTCTGTCAACGCACTCCTTGCGGACAATTCGACTGCACTCCTTGCAGGAATCCTCTGGCTCAAATAGAGAAACAATTTAAACTCATTCACTCTTCCTCTCAGACTTCAACTCAACCATGAAATCATATACACAACATATAAAAGAAAATGTATAACAAGAAGCAAACATTCATGAGCATAACGTCAATACATAGAGAAACAACACAAACCATGAATTTGAATCAAAGCTTTCTTCTATTAATTCAAATGTCTGTACATGGGTGTTCTTCATACAATTCTCTGCGTGCTCTTCTGCTTCCTCAATAATGCTCAGGCTTATGTTACAATGTACAAAGGAGGGTGTCTATATCCGTTTCTCTCTTGGACTCTAAGCTATCAAATCTAGAATTAAATTCCTATCTAACTACATGAAATCTATTAAATGCCAACTATCTACCTAAGGACGAGAGCTATCCTCTCAAGGTCCATTACAATATACAAGTGCGCTCCATATTAAATGACATATTTAAGATCGCGCAACAACTTCTAAGTGAAATTCAAAAAGGAATTGTGTTGGCTTGTCCAGCTGTCTTCTGCTTCCACGCTGGCTCGCTTGATGTGAGGGATGCTCCTGCATCATACTCCTCGGCTTGAAAATTTTCATGGGCTCCTGTCCATGAGCTCCTGCACGGTCTGTCCATGCTTCTGTATCTCTGCTTCATTTTCCCAGCTGGCATCTTCCACTGGGTGGCCCTTCCATTTGACCAAATACTCAAAGTATTCCTTCCTTCGGGTCTTCTTACCCACTCTCTTATCCAGTATGCACTCCATCTGTGGCTTCTCTGCAACTGGAAATTGTTTCACCCACTGGATCACTGGCTCCTCTGTTCTAGTCTCTGCTTTTCCATTTATGTATGGGTATAAATATGCGATATTGAATATCAGAGATATTCCGATGCCATCCAGCAACTCAATCTCATAAGCATTTTCTCCGAATTTTCTCAAGACCCTGCATGGCCCGATTTTCTTCATATTCAACTTATTATATGTTCCCCTCGGGAACCTTTCCTTTCTCAAATGTGCCAGAACCAGATCACCAACTTCAAACTGAAGTTGTCTCCGATGTTGATCTGCTCTGCACTTATACTCCTGATTTGAACTCTGCAACCGCTGCTTCACCCTGCAGTGAAGTTCTTTCATTGCCTCAACGAACTCCTCTATGCTAGCACTGCTAATCGCAGTCTGTTCTGCATCTCACAGTTCAGAAACTCCTCTCGGATGCATCCCATATACAACCTGAAATGGGCTTTGGCCTGTGCTTCGGTTCACTGAATCATTGTATGCGAACTCTGCTTGTGGCAATATGTGGTCCCAACTGCTGTGGTGCTCTGTCACCAAGCTTCTTAGTAAGTCTCCTAGACTTTTTTTGACCACTTTCGTCTGTCCATTCGTCTGAGGATGATAAGTCGAACTAAACATCAAGTTAGTCCCCAACTTCTTCCATAAGGTCCTCCAAAATTTCCCTATGAATTTAGTGTCTCTGTCCGAAACTATGCTTTTCGGAAATCCATGAAGTCGAATGACCTATTTGAAAAACAAATTTGCGATGTGAGTCGCATCGCTGGTATTTTGGCATGGGATGAAGTGTGCCATTTTCGAAAACCTATCCACGACCACAAAGATTGAATCAACACCTCTTTGTGTCCTCGGCAACCCCAATACAAAATCCATGTTAATCGCCTCCCACGGTCTCTCTGGTATGGGTAATGGATGATAAAAACCCGCATTCTGCTTTCTCCCCTTCGAATCCTGGCAAAACCTGCATCTGTCAATGAACCTCTTGACATCTGCTCGCATTCCTGGCCAAAAGTATGACTCATTCAACTTCGCGGATGTTTTATCATGGCCAAAGTGTCCTGCCAATCCACCACTGTGTTTCTCCTTCAACAGATTCTCCCTCATGGAGCATTTCGGAATACACAGTTGATTGCCTCTGAATAGAAATCCCTCCTGGATCATATAGTCTATCCAAGGGCTTCTGTCTCTAATAAATGGGTTCTCAGCTTCTTCATATGCTTCTGCAAAATCTGCATCTCCTGCGTACATGTCCCTGAGATTTTCAAAACCTAATGTTTTGATTCGGAACTCCTGCAAAAACAAACACTTCCTACTCAAAGCATCAGCCACTTTGTTAGTAGTACCCGAAATATGCTTAATCACAAACATGAAATTCTGCATATACTCTACCCATTTTGCATGTTTCTGATTCAACTTCTCTTGTTGAGTCACAAACTGTAATGCGTGGTTGTCACTGTACAACACAAATTCTTTGGGTATTAAGTAATGCCTCCACTTCTTCAGTGCATGAATAATAGCATAAAATTCTTTATCATACGTGGAGTACTTTAGTTTCGCTTCATCCAGCTTCTCACTGAAATATGCAACCACCCTGTCTTCCTGACTCAAGACCGCTCCTATGGCAAAGCCACTCGCATCACATTTCACCTGAAATGTCTTCAGGAAATCCGGCAACACCAACACTGGTTGTTCCGTGATCTTCCGCTTCAACAAGTTAAAGCTCTTCTCAGCCTCTGTTGTCCAGTGAAAAGACTTATGCCGCTTCTTCACTGTATCCATCATCGCTGCGCCGATTCCACTAAAATTCCTGATGAATTTCCGGTAGAAACTAGCCAAACCATGAAAACTTCTCACCTCGAAAATATTTCTCGGTGATGGCCAATTCTTGATTACTTCCACTTTATCCAGATCCATCCTCAACTCATTTGCCGAAATAACAAAACCCAAGTAAATGAGCTCTGTCTTCATAAATGAGGACTTCTTCATATTAATCAACAACTTCTCCTGCTGTAGCTTCCTCATTACTATGCCCAAATGCTTCAAGTGTTCTGCCATTTATTTACTGTAAATCAGTATGTCATCCAAATAAACAATGACAAACTTCCCGATGAACTCTTTCAAGACTTCGTTCATCAACCTCATAAAGGTACTTGGTGCATTTGTTAAGCCAAATGACAGAACAAGCCATTCATACAGTCCTTCATTTGTCTTGAAGGTTGTCTTCCATTCATTGCCTTCCCTCATGCGAATCTGGTGGTATCTGCTCTTCAAATCAATCTTTGAAAAGTACTTTGCCCCACTCAGGCAATCCATCAGATCGTCCATCCTCAGCAATGGGAATCTATATCTGATATTTATCTTGTTGATCGCCCTTGAGTCGGTACACATTCTCCAGCCTCTGTCTTTCTTGGGACTGAGTACTGTCGGAACAGCACACGGACTCAAGCTCTCCTTGATCAATCCCTTGTCCATCAAATCTTGGACTTGCTTCTTAACTTCTTCATTTTCCTGCGGCGTCAACCTGTACGTGGCTTTATTCGGAAAACTGGCTCCTGGTATGAGGTCTATATGATGATTCACACTCCTTATCGGTGGCAATGAACGAGGTAATTCATCCACTATGATGTCAACGAAATCTTCCAACAGTTCCTGAACCTCATCTGGCAAACCATCCACTCTTGTGCTAGTCAGAACAATTCTTGGTTTTCTGACCACAAAGAATTGTGGATCTTCATTCTTCTTAACCTCTGTAAGAATTTCCTTCCCACTCATGAGAAGTAATGTGTTGCTTACTTCCGGCTTCACCTCCTTATCCTTTATCGGAAACAACATATGGGTTCTCACATTTTTCTCCAGGGTATATGTGTTCATCCTCCCGTCATGAATCACATTTCTGTGATATTGCCATGGTCTACCCAACAATAAATGACATACATCCATGGGAATAAAATCACATAAAATCTTATCATTATAACCCCCTATCTTGAATTTGACCAAGCATTGTTTAGTAACAGTTACCTGGTGTCCTTTTTGTAGCCACGAAACTCTGTATGGGCTTGGATGATCAGTCGTCTCTAGCTCCAGCTTCTCTACCATCTCTATGGATACGAGATTATCTGTGCTACCACTGTCAATAATGACCTTGCACACCCTATCCTTGGTTTTGCAAGCTGTTCTAAACAGTCTGGTCCTTTGAACCGAACTCTCCACCTCCTTCTCGGGTATCAAAAGTAATTTTCGCATCATAAACGATCTACCGCCTTTTGCGTCTTCAACCTCAACATCCTGCCTCTGCGCTTCGGTGATGTGAGTTTCCCCAATGTCCTTCTTTTTCTCTGGACACTCATAATACTTGTGCCCATTCTTTCCACATGTGAAGCATGTGATGACTCCACCTCTTCCTCTTCCTCTACCTCTAGTACGAGGAAAAGTGTTGTTGTCAGCATATCCTCCGCTCTGCTCTGTATGCTTTCCCCTCTGTTCAACATATGGCCCTCTCTGTGAGGTTCCACCTTTCTCAAATTTACCCTGAGGTTTCCTCCATTCCTCCTTGGGCTTCTGGTATTTGTCCTGGGAAACTGATTTGCCTCTGGGCTGGCTTTTGCCTCGGCCCCTCTGACCTTGCTTTCGGCTCAGTTTCTCCTCAGCTTTCAAAGCCATCTGATAAGTGTCCTCCACTGTCCTGATGGTAACCATGCTCAATTCATCCTGAATGTTGTACCTCAGACCATTTAGATACCTGGAAACTTTTTCATCATCGCTCTCCCGATGACCTGCCCTAATGTTCAGTCGATAGAATTCCTCAGTGTATTCTTTCACTATCATCATCTTCTGCCTCAGGTTCTGCATTCTCCTAAACAGAGTAATTTGGTAATCTCTCGAGATGAATTTCACTTTCATCTTCGTAATCATTCGATCCCAGCTCTTGATCTTCTGCTTGCCCTTGCAGCGTTTGTCATCTTGTAGCTCATCCCACCACAATGCTGCATGTCCTTTCAAGCACGTAACAACATGCTTGACTTTCTTATCTTCTTCGACATATTCATAGTCGAAATAGGTGTCAAGAGCTCTAATCCAATCTAGTAGCTCTATTGCATCTAGATTTCCCTCATAGACTGAAATGTCCATTTTCGCCTTCGCACCCATTCTGGCAATGGCTTTGATTAAGCGCTCGGTTGATGCATCTTCAGCTGCAACTTCCTCGTCACGCTCAGCCTCAATCTTTCTCTTGGAATCACTCAGATCCCCTGCACTAGCTGTGCATCTTTGCGATGTCTCCATGTCCTCGAGTCTTGCTCGGAGATCTCTCATTTGTCTCTCCATTTCTGGATTGATTACCTGCCTGCCTCTTCTCTGCTACAGAAAGCAAAGAACAATTCTTGCTATGATACCACAACTGGCGTAGCCGCACTCCTCGGAGCACGTCCGCTTCCTCAGGACCTTCTTCTTCTCAGCCCAAAGAACGTCAAGGTTCTTCTATTTCCCTATCGGGAAATCTACCCACAATTCTCTCCACGCGATCCCCCTTCCTTTACTTATTGGAGGATCGGAACTTCGCGGCTTCGCGAGTTCGCTGTCGAACACTCGGCTCTCAAATCCCCGAGACCCGAGATATCAGTCAACGCTAACTTCCTCTTCCCCCTATCGAGACTTCGCTCTATCGCGACTTTGCTACTTTCGATGCCAAGCATGCGGTTTTCCAACCCCCGATACCCGATGCGCCGAAACGTCGGTGCACACGTGGGTTGACTTTTTAACGGTCCCTTATCTCGTCGGGACTTCAGACTTCGAGGGATCGTGAATCCTAACACCAATACTTCGGGACTTCTCGCGGTGAGATCCCGATGACTCCGTGCCACTTGTACTCCACTTCTCCGACTCCCTGTGGCCCACACTGTCTACGCAGCCGTCGAAATATCGCGTATCGCAATATCGCGACTTCTGTTGCAACAATTTGGAGTCTCAACTCACGAGATCCCGATATGCCGATCCACGAGTAGATCCAACGATCCTCGTGATTCTGATAAACGACACCGTCCTCCTGAGCTTCAAACCTTTGGGGGAATGTAACACCGTATCTCCCCTGCAACTTTCCAAGATCTAACGGTCCTCGAAAACTCACGGAATCTCCTAAGAGGATTCCGACCATCCGTTCCTCCTTATGCAATCCACAAAGTGATGAAGGGTCTCTCCACAAGACTCATTCACTTGTTCTCCAACCTGCGACGCTTCCCTCATAATTTCAACAACAACTTCCCTGCACTTATCCTTCAGTGAATTTGAAGGCCTACCCCTCCTGAACTTTTCCACGACTTCAAGTCCTCCTAGAAATCTCTTGCACGCACTCCTTGCGGAAAACCTTCAACCTCGACTGAGTGTTGAAGTTTTCGACTCTGCGCACTCCTGCAACAACAATCTTTCAATCCCCTCACTCATAATTTCAACTCTGAGACTTAGATTGGCCTACGCACTCCTTGCGCGGCACTGTTCCTAACTGCACCTTCGAGGAAATGAGAATAAAATCTTTCTCTAAATGAACCCTTCTGTCAACGCACTCCTTGTGGACAATTCAACTGCACTCCTTGCAGGAATCCTCTGGCTCAAATAGAGAAACAATTTAAACTCATTCACTCTTCCTCTCAGACTTCAACTCAACCATGAAATCATATACACAACATATAAAAGAAAATGTATAATAGGAAGCAAACATTCATGAGCATAACATCAATACACAGAGAAACAACACAAACCATGAATTTGAATCAAATATTTCTTCTATTAATTCAGATGTCTATACATGGGTGTTCTTCATACAATTCTCTACGTGCTCTTCTTCTTCCTCAATAATTCTCAGGCTTATGTTACAATGTACAAAGGAGGGTGTCTATATCCATTTTCCCTCTTGGAATCTAAGCTATCAAATCTAGAATTAAATTCCTATCTAACTGCATTAAATCTATTAAATGTCGTCTATCTACCAAAGGACGAGAGCTATCCGCTCAAGGTCCATTACAATATACAAGTGCGCTCCATCTTAAATGACATATTTAAGATCGCGCAACAACTTCTAAGTGAAATTCAAAAAGGAATTGTGATGGCTTGTCCAGCTGTCTTCCACTTCAACGCTGGCTCGCTTGATGTGAGGGATGCTCCTGCATCACAACTCCTCTTTACTTTCATCCCTCTGTATAGTGATGTAAAGGAAGCGTCGGTCTGCGTGGAACTTAGCTAGTAGCCTGTAGGTATGCAAGGTGTTTGGGGTCATTCGGGGGAATGATTCAATGGAACGCTTGAGCTGTAAGTAATAAGTGTGGAACACCACATTTGATTGCCATTAATTCGCCATGTTGCTTGTATACCATAATGTGGTGAACCTCGCGACTAGTGGTTATGATGGCTCGACTTCAGGGAATGTATCTCCCTCCGACATCTCCCAAGAGACCAATTCTATGAGAATCAATAACTAGTTGAAGTGGAATTCATAGCCTTATTCCTGCGCTTCGCGACAATCCTTCTCCAACTCATTGACGAGGTAGCTTGCCCAGTTCATCTACATCCCTTCGATTCTTTTCTCTGCAGGTTCGACTACGAATCTTTTTACTTGTGTAGGGCGGTTCTTTATAACGAGATTTACCTCTATCATCTGACAATCTGGGTGCACTATTCCATCCTATATGGAGGCTACCTTGTAGCCTCGCTTCCCTTCCTCCACATCGCCATACACCTCTTTTATGCATTGTGCCAAAGAGAGATCTGATGTCTTCCTTGGGTAGAATTTCTGAGGGTTTTGTCCTTGCATACTTAATCTGATGATCAGGTGGATCAACTTCGGATCCATAGTGATGTTCCTATCCAACCAAATATACCCTCCATGGTAGCATGGAAGGAGGATTTTAACGCACACATTAACCTCCTGATGTCTGCCGAAGTGGGGGATCTTCATGACATTCAAGGTCGTCGATCTTGCAATCTCCTTGATCCACAGCTAGGGAACTATCTTGGGCTTCTTCCTAGTCATCTTCGTCAGGTAGCGATGCGGTGTGAGCATCACATAATTCTTCTTGTCTCCTAGGTTCAAATCACTTATCTTGAGGGATGGGATCAATCCCAGCTGTGGTCCTACTACGTGTATCCCCTTCGAGAGGTACACAATGATGAGTGTGTACTCAAAATCATGCAGGATGCTATCACAACTAACCGCACTAGCCAGAGGAGGGATGTAGTTGGGAAAGACCGACAGGATCTACTTTGCGTTTACCAGATCGTCTCGGTGCTTGCTTCTCTTCCCTATCACGGTTCAATATGGCACATAACAACATCCAGTCAAGGGGGATGTGTGAAATCCACCCGTCGACGACGGATTTACTCCTACAGACATAACTTTCTCATCCATAAGGTTGATCAAGATCTCTTCTACATACTTCTCGATTGCACTAAGGTCGCCTGATATGCACACTCGTAGTCAAAGAACTTGGGTAGGCGAATAGATACTCAATGTGGTCAAGTCAATGGCGAGGTCTAGAAAACACAGTGCATTGTGAGATCAATTCTATGTGGGTTCAAATATCTCAGTTTGAAAAAGTGGTCCCGATGCGGCATTCGATAGAATAAATAGACAGTCTTTGTAACAGATTCCTCCAACGGGCATGAATACCTCAATCCATCTGTTATGGCGCGGTCTCAACTGTCCAATAGCGATCTTTTTTGGAAATAATTGTGTTTCTAACCATTCGAGAGCATCATTCTAATGATCGGGATGCCTCCAATAGTCATATAGCTTCATCGTGGCGAAGTTCTTTTCTGCGTTGTTTTGCGATTCCGACGATGTTCAGGTTCTGCAAGCCTGCCTTTTGCAAAGTCGTCCCTGGAACTTCTTGCAGTTTTTCTGACTGTTCCTTCTTCTTATTGAGCTTTCTTTCCTTCCTTCATGTGATTTGAGTCTCTAGGTTCCTTTTTCCATTCTCATTCTTATTTTCTCTTAGTGTAGAAACTTCACACTACCGAGGGTCTTCCAAAGGGTTTGAATGTAATACCTCTTCACTTGCTACTTCTGGGGTAGGTTCTCTTTTCTCTTGCATGGATAGGGTTTTCAAGCCTTCCTGCATTCTTGCAATTTTGACATCTAAGTCTTTTGCCCTTAGTTGCTTCGACTTGTCCTCTTGTTCTTCTATTAAGTGCGCTACTCTCCTAGCTATGAAGTCCCTTAATTCTTGCTTTTTCGGTTTTGTAGCTTCTTCCTCTACTTTCCTCTGGATCTGATCTGTCTCAATCCATGTCTTTCCTAAAAAAAAATCAAATGAGGTTCTATTCTCCACAAACTTAATGACTTCAAATTCTTCTTTGGTCGATGTCCCATGAGCTATCGTAGGTACATGAGTAAGTCTTCCACATAGTGTTATCATCTTTCTTTAAACAATCCTATCCTTCCTAACGAAGGAATCATAGTTGGCTTTCCCAAAATTTTCCAAGTTCTTTCTGGCATGATATTCACCTGTGTTTCCTCATCTAGAACATAGTCTATGTCAAAGTCTCCTATTCTTGTTTCTATGCACTCCTTCTCTTTTACGATCTCTAGTAAACTGATGTCTCTATGATCATTCAGTGTTTCTTTCAGCTGTAATAACATAGTCTCTGATTCTTTCTGGTTCTTTCACATATCCTTAGTTTCTTGACCTTCTTCATATTTTTCTCGTCTCAAGTTCATCTTTTCAACTTTAGAAATCTTTCTAGGGCAATCCAAAACCTCATGATCAATGACTTTACAAAAAAGACAAATATGACCTACACCAAGGAATTCCTTAGCAAGATGTCTCGATCTTTTGCAGCTATAACATAGTGTCAATCCTCTCTTTCTTTTAAACGATTCCCAACCTTTCCTGTACTACTCACTAGGATCACAGTGATGGACCTGCAATCTGCAAAAATTATTTCTAGGGTCCTGCATCCACTTGTTAGTCCAAAAATTCTTTCTATGCATAGGAATAACATATCTTTCACTATTTCTATCAAATTTATTCAGATCAAATCGTCTTTCTTCTGGTTGTGCCCTAGTTTTCAGACTAGGACAAAATCTATCAAACGTACCTAAATTCATGATTTCGACTCAAAAATTTCCACTTGTCTTACCTTTATCAGAGAACAAATATTTAAGATATTACCTCTTTCTTCAAATTGAGCTTCCTTCTCTTAGCACAGAGCTTCACAAGTCAAGTAGAATACTGCGCACTACAACAATAGATCTACGCACAGAGCTTTCTCTTTTCTTCAATTCCTAGCAATCACAGTTTTAGTTCCCGACTACGAAACCATTTTTTGGCACAGGGGCAGACCCAGGGTTCAACGCTTCAACAACACACCAAGAAAATGCTAACTACTAGCCCTTTTGGTAACACCTGTGAAGTAGATGAAGTCTCACCCGAGGTAGAGGCAGGGGGGTTGCAGTTCTAAAGTTTCTACAACCTAGTTGCGACATAGATCTGTGATTACATACTTCAATAGAGCACTTAGCCAATAGTATGCCTTAAGTTATGATTCGTATTCACATTGCAGATTAACCCTAATTATAGATCAACATAGTAGTAATCAATATTAAACATATCTTAGCATTCATCACATAGCATCAGAGTAGATCTAGCATTTATTCATATATCAAGCACTAAGCATCAATGGATCTACCTATCATACATCCATAATAGTGCACTAATAAAATATAAACATAACCATCATGAACACATGGAACAAAGCACAATAACACAGGATATATGTGGTTCACCCTAGTGTGGGGCTACATCCACCAAATCTTCTTCTTCTTTATTATATTCTTCCAATCTTCTTACATGCACCCAACCACAGATCCAACTCCACAAAGGACAGGATATCTGCGCGCACCTCGCCAGATCCTCCTTCCTTGAATTAGATCAAGGCACCAAGATTTACACCGTCTGCGCACAAAGCACTTACAAAACACTTGCACTTAGCTTTGCAAGTCCTAACTCATTCGTGCACAAAACCAACTAACCAAGCACTAAGTCGATCAATGACTAGTAGCCTACTATATCCTTCACTTACATCACCTAGATACTTATTTATACATTACAAAAAGGGGCCTAAGCATGGGTAAACCCATGGGCCGACATCCCATACCCATTACATAAAATCTAAAATCCCAAAATCTCACAAAATGGGCGAGATCCCGCGATCTCCACTTTTCCTAGGTGCTTTGTCTTCAACCGGCCTGTCGAAGTCCCAAAAATGGTCAAGCATGACCAACATTTCCATCGAACTTGGTCGAGGGCCAACAATAAAAAATAAACTAGGAATAAAGCTTTGGAATAGGTTGTGAGAATAACTCTCCAAATAATTCAAGACAAACTCAGAATCTTGTGATAGGGAGAGAAAATCTAACCTTCGTTTAAGCACAACTGGGATCCCCCTCTCACATAGGGGTTAAAAACAAGGTCGCGTGTGGGAGAGAAATGAAGATTATCCCTACGAGGATTAATCAATCGTAGCGAAACAATCGTATATTGAGGGTTCTTATTGAGAATCAATTGTTTTCATTTGGTCTCAGAGCTTCGTGAATTATGAATCCATTTGGGGTCCTCTGGATCTTACCAATCCATTTGTCCTATGTTCTCTTGAAGAATTTCAAACTTGATATCCTGCCCATATGTTCGGACCTGACTGTTGACTCTACCCTCCCAGAGACTAACTACAAGTTGGTATACTTATTGGCCATAATATTTAGTGTCCTTACATGAGGTGATGGTGAAGGGAAGTCTTTGTTGTACGTGGATTAGACATTGGTCAAACTCACTCAAGATCCTTGGAGGGTAACCCAAAGGTAAAACCATGAGGGAAATTGCAAAAATGGGTAAGTCTATTAAGCAGGCCACCAACGTAACTAATACAACCAATAAAATCTATCCTCTTCTCACTTTGTTCACACGATGTTGGATTTCATCACTAGCTAGTGCATTCATTGAGAGAAGCTATTGGTTTGCTTATTGGTTTTCTAGATTTTTTAGTGAATGTTGTTTGTTCACCCTAGTTTTCCTTAAAATTGGTAATATGGCTGATAATGGTCTTCGTAGATCACGTAAGGTGCAAGGGTTTCCTCCAGAAGGCTATGAACCCATACCTCCTAACTCACCTGAAGACATTTACTGTGAAGAGATTAAAAACTATTCGAACGTTGGGAGTGTTGCTACTCCTTTGATCAAAATTCCTGAGGGGGCTATAGTAGTAGTTCAGGAAGGTCCTACCCCTCCTTCAAACCCGACTTTGAAAAAACCTCACGATCCACTCCTTCTCCGAGTAGAATCCTAAGGAAACATCGTCGTTGAAGACTATCCTAGGCTATCGTCAAGGCCATACAATCAACTTGACATGGAAGCAGAACAAACAAATCAAAATGAAGAATTTACTACCCCTACCCGCTCTACTAAAATGGTAGATACATAATAAACTCATGTTCATCCTATATGGAGAACTCCATCAGGTCGTGATCTTTATGAAAAATTTAATTTTAGTCGACAACTCTTTAACCCTCCACATACATATGTCACCACCAGTGCAGATGCAAGACCATTCAGTCAATACATTGACCATCCTTCTAGAAAAAAGATCAATATTGCTACCACTTCAGGAAAAATAACGAGTGAAACAAGATTTGTGTTACCTAGTCATTTTTAAAGTACCATGACGGTTACACCTACCATCCCTCTTCAAGAAACAACCTCATACACTCCACAAAATCCCATTGGGACACATTTGTTAGGATATTTAGACACTTAGAAGTTAGTAAGATCTACTTGGTCTACTGTTTCGTTAGGTAAAAGTGTGTTTTATAGTGTGTTTCTTTAGTATGCATTTGTAGTTAGGAAATCCGACGGTCACGATATGTTCCTGACATAGAGTGATCAGACGGTTCATACTCTCCTCGATCTTAATGGCAATTGATCCATAACTTAACACCCGATTGGTCCATGATCTCTATTTAAATAGCATGGAGGGTCATTTACCGATGATTGATTGTGAGAAACTCTCTTGTAAAATCTCTCTGTAATATTTTTCTTTGCATTAATAAACTGCTCCAAGTGGTCGCATTGGTTGGGGCCGTGGATGTTTCCCCGTAGGGGTTTTACCACGTGAAAACATCAGTGTGTTGATATTTGATTTGGTTATGTGAGTGGTTACTGAAGGTGTTCATCCTCTGTTGAAATACCTGTGTTGTCGAACATGGTATTAGAGCCTGTTTGAAGACCCACTCCTGTTGAAGATCGAGATTGTGAAGCTGAGTTGCCTCATCTCCACTTTCTGTCATTTCCGTACATTTTTGGGCTGAGAGGACTGTTCCATTACATTCAGAGCACTCGTTCAGTCAGGAACACTTTTCGTTTCACTCAAAAAGGTTTATGTTTTCCCAAGATATGACCATTACAGTCAGATCCAGAGGTAAAGTTTGAATACACATTTTTTAAAATTTTTGCAGAGTAGTATTTTGGTTCTATTTCGGTTTTGTTTTATTTATTTCCGGGTTGCTACTCTTTTAGATGTATGTATTCTCCTTTCCCCATGCCTTGTGTGATCTCGGAATATTAGAAACAGATAGGAAAAGGTGCATCTTCCGGGTAAGCTAACCGAGATCTAACCCTTGTTGTCATCGAGAAGCGAATTTTTTTTGTGTGAAAAGAGTTTTTTCTTAGCATGCTCTCCAAGGCCGTCAACAACAACAACAAAAATCCTCCTTCTGAACATTACAATATGTTTTGCTAGATCATTTGGTTAAAAGTTGCCTTGTTAAGTAAGAGGTCTTGAGTTGAAGTCTCTCTTTTGTTACCTTTTTTGAAAAAGTTCATGCTAAAATTGTAAAGTGTATTTCACTTCAAGTATAAAAGTGAATCACTATAAGTAGCTTTAATATTTTATTTTAGAGTTAGTTATTTTTCATGCAACTTTTCTGTTATAAAGTAACTTCATTGTAAAAGTGATCCCCACTTCTCTTTATAAAAGTGGGTCACTTCATAAAGCAACTTACACAATCACGTGGTCATTTGGTTACCGATTGTGTCTTTTTTAAAAAGGGCATAACTCTAACATCGGAAGTCTGTTTTCAGTGTCGTTTTTTTTAAAACCGCATAAATTTTTGAGCTCTTTCCATCCAGATCATCAATTTCAGTTTTTAAATCCACATTATCTACATATTTAATATGGATTCTACAAGTACTATCTTGCTTACCAGCAACAACTACTTCCAATCGAAATCGCATATGGAAGATTTATTAAGAAGTAAAGGCTTGTACCAGATTACCTTGGGAAAGGAAAAAGAACCTACTGATGCTGATAAGAAATCCAAGTGGGATAATAGGAATGACGAAGCACGTGGTGTTAGAATATAGAAGATGGTGTGCTCGTTTTACCATTGACGATACCCTCGTCACCCAACCATAGGCCGAATCCACCCTCTGAGCACCTTAACCTTGACTGAGAATTACTCCAGAAGAAAACCCTAGGATAGATATCCAAACAAGATGTAGCGCATCTTCCTCCAAGGATAGTGCACCAACAATAGCTTATCAAATAGTCCAAACCCTTTCCAAGAGATAGTCCAAGCCAATACTAAAAACTAGCTACTGATGCAGCTACACCTGCAACCCTCCTCCACATGTGCACACCAAACTGGGAACTGTAGTGCACACCAACTAGGAATTTCAATTCTGAGATGCTGTCAAATGAGAACTGGCACCTTGTATTTATACCGGTTCTACCGGATTTGTTGGGGATGACTTCTCCTTCTGGATATGTGTCTATTCAGTATATTATTATTATTTCTGGTTGACTTCTTCTCTTGGAGGATAATAACCTAATATAAATTATCTTCTTGAGCCGAAAAGACTTCTAGGGTTATTAGCCAACTCATTAGGGTTTTCTCTTGCTTTCCAGAGTCTTCTATTCTCGTCAGGTTCACACATGGAGGTAAATACCTCCCGCAACTACCATAATATTAACACGTGGACTAATCTAAATTTCCATATCTTTCGATTTAAGGTACCACCTTTAAGATATTGATGACCCCAAAGAAGCTTGGGACATTATTGAATTTGTGTTTGGTAAACTCAATATTATTCGAGCACAACAGTTAGAAAATCAAATACTGACCTTGAGTCCAAATGATTTTTCTTGCCTTGGAGACTATCTATCTAGGTTTA
>JZKD02S0611963.1:766975-784585 GCA_000966675.3 Picea glauca | reverse complement strand
AGGCCCTTGTAGAAAAGCAATCTGGACATCAAATTCAAAGGTTAAGAACAGATAATGGAGGCAAATATGTGAACAATAATTTTACAAGCTACTGCACTACACAGGGAATCCAAATCCAACACACTGCTCCATATACACCACAACAAAATGGTGTTGCTGAGAGAAAGAACCACACATTAAAATAAATGGCTAATTGTATGATTTAATCTAAGGGATTAAGTCTAAAGTATTGGGCGAAAGCCATCAACTGTGAAAATTACATAGTAAATCGCACTCCCACAAAGGCTCTTAAAAATATAACACCGGAAGAATATTGGACTAAAATTAAACCAGATGTAAGTCACTTCCATGTATTTGGCAGTATATCATGGGCTCACATTCCTGATGAGAAATGGAAAGAATTGCAGCCTAAAAGTGAGAAGTGTATATTTTTTGGTTATTCTAAAGATGTCAAAGGTTACGGACTTCTTCAATCACATTGTAATGAAATTATTATTATAAGAGATGTTAAATTTGATGAAAATCTCTTGGCCTGCGAGCCTAATTCGGGGATTGTGCCTTCTTCGGCCTGCGAGCCATCTTCGGCGTTTGTGCCTTCTTATGATCTGGTTTTTTCTTCAGATGATGACATTGAGGATGAAAATCCACCTCTGCCTGCTCACCCTCCTCCAGATGAGTCCTTTGAACCTGAACCAGCACCATCTCCACCGCTTCCTAGATGGGTCCATTCAACAAGAGAAGCAGCTGGTGATCTTGTCGGTGATCCTTTATATCATTGGACACGTTCACAGTTCCAGCAAGCCTCTTCTCTTTTGTCTCAAGTTTCATAAACTCATGATTCAGAGACATTTGCAGAAGCTTCAGGTCATCCAGATTGGGATACAACAATGAATGAAGAGTATCGTTCTTTAATGGAAAATGATACTTGGGATCTTGTACCTCTTCCAAAAGGAAGAAAACTTGTTAGATGCAAATGGGTCTACATAACTAAGTATGCATTAGATGGAAGTGTTGAAAGACACAAGGCTCAGTTAGTTGCCAAAGTATTTTCCCAAGTTGAAGGAATTGACTATAATGAAACCTTTTCCCCTGTAGCAAAAATAAATTCCATCCACCTTGTTCTTGCCCTTGTTGCCTCACATAAATGGGAGGTCCATCAGATGGATGTTAAATCCACCTTCTTGCACAAAGATTTGCAAGAAGAAATATACATGGAACAAACTCCTGGCTATGCCCAGAATGACTCTAGCCTTGTTTTTCGCTTCAAGAAATCTCTTTATGGTCTCAATCAAGCTCCCCGAGCTTGGTATGCCAAAATGGATAGATTTCTTATTGCCACTAGATTCTCTAGATTCCATTCTGATCCTAATGTATATACCAAGAAAGTAGGAAGACATCTCATAATCCTTTTCCTTTATGTTGATGACCTTATCCTTACTCGTAGTGAATCAAAACTTTTAAACCATGTGAAAACCAACCTTAAGAATAAATTTGAAATGACAAACTTAGGCTTTTTGCACTATTTCCTTGGCCTCCAAGTTTTGCAAACCAATGAAGGAATTTTTCTTTCCCAGTATAAGTATGCTTGTGACCTTCTTCGTTGCTTTCACATGGAAGATTGTAAAACGACCCCTTCTCCCTTCCAGTCTGGAGTCAAGCTTTCTGCCACCTGTACTTCTCCTGAAGTTGATGCCACTCTGTACTGTCAGTTAGTTGGTAGCCTCTTATACTTGACTCATACCCGTCCTAATATTTCCTTTGATGTTGGTCTTGTTTCCCGATATATGCAAACACCCCAAGAAAGCCATTGGAAAGCAACTAAAAGGATACTTCTCTATGTTAGTGGTACAGTTCAGTTCGACATACATTACAGTTCAACTGGGACTCCTTTATTGGTTGGTTTCATTGATTCAGATTGGGTTGGTGACCCTGATGATTGAAAGTCTACTGCAGGTTATGTTTTCAAACTTGGTTCAGGACCTGTCACTTGGGCCTGTAAAAAACAACAGGCTATTTCACTTTCTTCAGCAGAAGAAGAGTATTGAGCAACAGTAAATTCAAGTCAGGAATCCTTGTGGCTTTGACAGATCCTTTCAGAGTTTGGATTCTAGCACCAGCATCCGACCAACCTTTGGTGTGACAATCAAAGTGCCATCAAGCTTGCCAAAGACCCAGTTCAACATCAGCGTAGAAAACACATCGAGATACACATTCACTTCATCAGAAATCTCATTTGTGATCAAGTTATTGAAGTGCTCTTTTTCCCTACAGAAGATCAAGTTGTAGACATTTTCACAAAGTCTCTTACAGAAGTGAAGTTTTCCAAACTTCGATCTATGTTAGGAGTTCAGGAAGTTTTCATTAAGGGGGGATAGGCTCTAATGCCTCCTTCCTTCTCCTATTGTGTTACTATTGTAAATCCTTCAATCATATCCCAAGTTGTTCTTAAAGGGGGATGTTAGGATATTTAGACACTTAGGAGTTAGTAAGATCTACTTGGTCTATTGTGTCGTTAGGTAAAAGTGTGTTTTATAGTGTCTTTATTTAGTATGCATTAGTATGCATTTGTAGTTAGGAAATCTGACGGTCACGATATGTTCCCAACATAGAGTGATCCGACGGTTCATACTCTCCTCAATCTTAATGTCCATTGATCCGTGTCTTAACACCTGATTGGTCCATGATCTCTATTTAAAGAGCATGGAGGGTCATTTTCCGATGATCGATTGTGAGAAACTCTCTTGTAAACTCTCTCTGTAATCTTTTTCTTTGCATTAATAAACTGCTCCAAGTGGCCGCATTGGCTGGGGCTGTGGATATTTCCCTGTAGGGGTTTTACAACATGAAAACATCGGCGTGTTTATCTTTGATCTAGTTATGTGAGTGGTTACTGAAGGTGTTCATCCTCTGTTGGAATACCTATGTTGTCGAACAACCTTCACATCAAATAATGAAAAACCATGTCATACAACAAAAGTCGACTATAGGACACATCCCTACTAGGGTGAAATCCTTCGTTAGTGGAAAAATCCAGACTAGGAGACAACCCTCTTTCGATGGACAAATCCTAACTAGGGGAAAATCCCCATTCATCGAAAAAATCCTAGTTGTTACCTAACCTATGGCAGGGGGACAATTTCAAACTTATTTTGATGGAAACTCACGACAGTCCTAGGGACCACCCCAAGGAGGACCTTTTAATCAACCATGTGAGGGAAAATATTCAAATCCCAACCTACAAGGAGGATCGCTAAATCCCAATCCTTCTAGAATATATTTTGGAAAACCCTTCCTAGGTGTCCTAAATCCCACTTGGGGTCCTCAAGGCCAATCATCTTTTCCTCCGAAGGGTCAAATCAGTTACCCTCCTCAAAATCAACCTGAGTACCCTCCTGAGGGGAAACCTCATTACTCGCATCAAGTTCAAGTTGGCTATCCTCCCCTGGGCTACACTGGCTATCCTCCCCAGGGACAAATGGGTTTTCCTTCTCCTTTTATGCAAATTCCTCAACAAATGAATCCCACCTTTGTTGGTCAAAATCCATAACAACAACATATGGGAGGACCTTCTGGATACAACTATCCACCACAACCAATTTATGGTCCTACTGGTGTTCCTATGTTGCACCAGTATCATCCTCAAACTAATCGACAATTACCTTTCTTAGCCACTTTAGATATACAAGATTTGTCGATATTAACAAATGATCCCATATTACACTCCCCTTTTTGGCTAGTCATTCCAACCAAATTACATTATGATATTCCAAAACTTGATGGAAAACCTGGAGAAGACCCTAATAACCACGTCATGACATTTCATATGTGGTGTTCATCAAAATCAATGATGGATGAATCTATTCGTTTACGTATTTTCCAGCGTACTCTTACAGGTTTAGCGACCAAATGGTACATTGAGTTACAACTTGGAACTTTTCAAGATTTCAATTCACTTTCCATGGATTTCCTCACCCATTTCCAATTTCCCATTAGATATCAAACTGACATGGAACTCTTAACCTCCCTTCATTGTACTAAATTCGTACATATTTCTGATCATTTTCATGAATGGAGATGACGACGATGGTTGATCAAAGAAACCATTCTTGACTAGTTGTTCGTTGAATGGTTCACCAAATCTCTATTACCTCCTATTGCTCGTGATGTAGCAATGGGTGGTGTAGTCATAGAAGATGAAGCCATCACTCGTGCCCATTATTTGGATTTGGTTTATTCCCAATCTGGTACTTTGTATGAATTTATCACAAACACTCCCCGCACATCAACCAATCCTCCATCGCTCATTCAGATGGCGTTATTGGTTCTGTCAAAACCCAGTCTATCTCACAATCGACTGAAAAAACCAATCATTTAATAAATTCCTTGAATACAATGTAGAATCCACTCTCATCAAATTCCATCCCTACTAAAGTATCTGAAGTGAATGCAATTCAATCTGCTTCACCACCATAATCAGGGGGGGTGGGGGGCGAATAAAAATAATAATAAACCCAAGAAAAATAATAATCAAATTGAAAATACAAAACACAAGAACAACCACCTACTACTGAAAAGAAACCACAACGCAAACCAACATTTGCATGTCTCATATGTGTTGAAGATCATTACACATGAGACTGTCCCCACTAGGAAGAAGTAACTAAATTATTTAGGGGAAATTCTCAACTCTTTGTTTTGATGCATCCTTTTCCACAATAATAGTCATTGGTTGCACAAAATCCCTCACCTCCACAAGGAAGAAAGATAGGTCATCTTCCTAATGAGGATGCTTCATCGAGTGCAGACATTTATATGTTTAATGATGTAGATTTGATGACTCAAACTACAACTTATGACACACCACCAGGTAAACCCAGTAAGGAAAGCCTGACTAATGGAACTATTACAGATCCACCTTCCACTTTATTTAACCCTCAGTTTGGACCTCTCCATATTGAGAAACTGAATTTTGACTCTATCTTACGTCCACCCAAGAGAACTATATGAAATTCAACCTTTAATCCTAACTCTCGTGCTGCCCAAAAATACAACACTGTTGAAGATTTAGCCAAGGCACCTTGTGCCATGTTGGCTCTTGAAGTTCTAAAACATTTCCCTAGCCAACATAGAACTCTCTTGGTAGCCATAGAAGCTATAGATCTTGAGTCATCAAATAATATCACATTTAATCTGAATAATTTTAAGTCACGATTCTCTCACCAACTTGTGTTCCAAATTGATGTCATTGTCCATAATCAACATATTCATTGCATGATATTGGATGAGAGAGAATCAACATGTATCATGTCCTTAGCCTACTGGAAAGGCCTTAAATCACATGGTCTTAATCAGTCTCCCACCATATTAAAAGAATTTTATGTAAGAGGCTTTTGACCTCATGGATTGTTACAATTCTTAGCCGTTGAATTGGGGGGAAAAACAGTTTCCGTCGATGTAGAAGTAGTCGATGCTCCTATCGATTATAACTTATTTCTAGGAAGAAGTTGGTTTTATGCTATGACTATTGTCGCTTCATCAGTTTTTCAATGTGTCCAATTTCCTCATCAAGGAAAAATAGTGACCATCGATCAGTTAGATTACTACACCTGTGAAGCTCACACTCAAACAACCAACTATATTGCATTTTTGGAGGATTCAAAGATTACTTATGAAAGCATAGGGGTATGTATACTAAAATATTATTCTCTCATGGGAAATTTCCCCACATCTCTTCCTCCAACTATGAAACATATCACAATGATTAATATGATTTTGACTATGGTACATCAGTCCCTTGAATCATCTGATCCATGGATCGTATCTAGTCCCTTATAATTCAATTCACTAAGTGACACTATGACACTTAGTCCTGTAGAATCTGAGTATGACACCATTCAATATGCCTCTCCTTCACCTAACGACCAACATTTGTTGGTGTCTAATTCCTATTCACTACAATATTGGTTAGATTCCCTATCCTCCACTTTCGATCACATCCTACAGATTTTTCCATCCAATGAATCCATTATGGAGATGCTTAATATCGAGGAGGCACCATGGGATGGAAACCACCATCGTTCATCCTTTCTTCCAAGTTTGGGTGAGATTAAGAAATATATTTCATCTATCTTTCCCACCGATATCATCGACACTCCCCAATCTCCGATACTCATTCAGGATACAATCTCTGAGGGAAATTTGGGAAACATATCTCAAACAATCAATGTTGACATATCCACAAAATAAGGTATTGTGGAAAACATACAACTAGGTGTGAATTGTTCAACTGAAGAGATTGAAACTTACATCACATTTTTTAAATAATTCTACGAAATCTTTTCCTAGAGATATGAAGAAATTCTAGGGATGTATCCTTCGATTGTTGTGCATGAAATAAAAACTTATCCTGCAGTTAAACCTGTAAGACAAAAACTTCACCTGGTTCATCCAAAGGAAATTGCAACAATAAAGGAATAAGTAGAAAACTTACTGGAATATGGTTTTATTTATCCCGTACCTCTAATTGAATGGGTTTCCAACATCATTCTGGTTTCCAAGAAACAAGGGACAATTTGTGTTTGTGTAGACTATATGGATCTAAATAAGTCTTGTCCGAAAGGACAATTAACTTACGCCTTTTTTTAACCAAATTATTGATAATTGCACCAGAAGCATCATTTTCTCTGTTATGGATGGATTTTTTGGCTATAACTAGATTGATATTTTACCTACTGATCAACACAAAACAACCTTCATTTGCTATCGAAAATTACCTTTTGTCCTTAAAAATGCTAGAGCCATGTTTCAGCGGGCTATGTTGTATGCTTTCCACGACATCAAACATATTGTTGAACCCTATCTCGATGACTTTCCAACTCACTCGACTTGTCGACATGATCATATTGGTCATCTAAGAGAAATATTTCTTAGATGTAAGTATTACAACATACATTTTAATCCCATAAATGAATTTTTGTTTTTGAATCAGGGAGACTCCTCGGCTTCGTAGTGTCCAAAGATGGGATTAGGGTGGATCCTTTAAAATTCAAATCTATTCTCGCTTTACCTCCTCCCAACAATCTTACTTGCAAGGGAAGGAAAACTTTCTCCGTTGTTTTATATGAAATTATGCTGAAATCACTAAAAGATTCATGATATTACTGCAGAAGGATTCCCCTTTTATCTAGGATTCAACTGCTTAATGCTCATTTGATGATCTCAAGCATGCTTTAACAAATACACCATTGTTACATCCCCCTAATTATGCGAGAGATTACATACTTTATTTCACTACCTCTGCTTCCACTATTTCCATGGTGTTAGTACAAGAGGATGAGGAATACACCGAACATGTGATCTACTATTTAAGTAAGAGCCTTTCAGGTCCTGAAATCCATTATTCACATGTTGAAAATTTGTCTTTGGAAACAGTTATTGTTGTCCAAAGGTTTTGCCACTATATTTTGCTTCTCACTACCATGGTCATTGCTGACTTGAAATCCATGTACTACATCTTTACTCATCAATTACTTGGGGGAAAATATTCCAAATGGATCATTATTCTCCAAGAATGCGATCTTGAGTTTTCCAAATCCAAAGCTAAGAAATCATTGATTTTTGCAGAATTAATTTGTGATCTTCTCCATATTGAAGAATACTGAGCCTAGTGATTCCCTTATCGATGAGTCATTTTTCCTCATTAGTACATCTGATATGTGGTATGGAGACATTCTTCTCTATCTCCAGACCCAACTCTTCTAGCCATGCATTTAACACGATGAACGATGTCGCATTAGACACCATTCAAAGCACTACCTTTCGTTGATGACACTTTGAATTTCCATGACATAGATACTATTTTACAAATTTTCCTAACCCATGAAGAGGTTGAGCAAGTTTTAAATGACTGTTACCTTGGAACTTATGGAGGTCATCTTTCCGGGATGGCTACAACCCAAAAAATACTATGTGTCGGTTATTTTTGGCTTTCCATATTCAAAGACTACATTGAGGCCATTAAACAATTCCCACCTTGTTAGATATTTCATAAGAAAGAACGTACTCACCCAGCTACACTCCATCCAATTGTCGCCATCAACCCCTTTGAAAAATGGGGTATTGATTTCATGCAATGTAAGCCTATCTCAGTTGGGGGGGCACGGTTATATTTACATCGTAGTTGATTATTTCACCAAATGGGCTGAGGCTATGCCTACATTTCTTAACGATGGCCGAACTGCCACACTCTTCATGTTAAATCACATCATTTCTCACTTTAGAGCCCCACAAGCGATTGTAACTGATCATGGATCCCATTTTCAAAACTAGATGATGGGTGAATTGTGCACCAAATTGGGTTTTCATCATGAAAATTCATCCCCTTACTATCCTCAAGCCAATGGAAAAGTTGAAGTGATCAACAAAGTCCTGAAGACCATGTTTCAATGCATGGTGAGGGTGAACAAAACCTCTTGGAATTTGTATCTCTTCTCCGCACTCTGGGATTATCGGACTTAAGTTAAAATTGCCACTAGATTTACACTCTTCCAGTTGGTTTATGGGTTGGAAGTAGTGTTTCTGATTGAATTCTATATTCCATCCTTTAAACTCGCCGTAGAAATCCTACCCCATACTTTTTCCGAAGAAGAACAATTTTTATATCTAACGAAGTTGGATGAAACTCGTCGTGATGTTTCTCTCATTAATGAGACATATAAAAAATGCATCAAGACTCAATACGATAAGTCTGTTCAACCTTGCGCTTTCACAGAAGGAGATCTGGTACTAGTCTATGACCAAGATCATGAAAAACTTGGTGCAAGTAAGTTAGAACTTATGTGGCATGGGCCATACATCGTGAAGAATGTGATATAGATAGGCGCCTATGAGTTAGTGGATTAATATCGGTGAGCCCCGAAATGGGATTTACCTCAAGAATTACTATGCATAGATATATCACACGTGTGATTTGTACATTATTGTACTATATATTTTTGGTTTGGTGTGTCTTTGCTTTTGCAAGCATGAGTTTTTATCCATTCTTTAAAAAGCTTCTTATACTTTGATTTTTGCTTGAATGTGCATATGTCATCATCCTTTCCTATCTATTTGGATTTGTGAATGGCACTAGTCGACATAATCAGAAAATAACTTTTGCCTATTGGGTCATCTACCACTCTCGCGAGTTAGTGAGTTCAAGAGGAATTTACCTCGGATTTGCAACCAATAACGTTACAGAATATCATGCCATAATTGGACTTTTAACCGAAACTTCTTCTTTATATATATCTCAATTGATTATCAACCTTGATTCTCAAATCATGGTCCATCAACTTAACCATGAATACACTATTCGTAATCCAGTTTTGCTATGTCTCCATCTAAGGGTTCACCGTCTCGAAATATCTTATGAATTTTTAGAATATAGACATATATCGAGAGAACTTAATACGATTATGAACTCGTTAGCAAAGTATATGTTGGATTGGTACATCACATATAGATAATAATTCAAAACATAAATTATGTAAATAAAAACATCACATCATTTAAAAAACATAAGTAGTCATGGAAAAAATCACATATATATATATATATATCTGTGTGTGTGTGTGTGTGTAAAGTAGAAAAAGTGTGTCAAAATACATCATCCATAAAGTACATAGAAGGAAAAAAATGTGGGACATTCTTCTCATGACATCATCATAAAATGCTACTATGTCATGAGACTCTACTCATCTACCTGCACTACATTGTGCTCAGCGTAGCACACAACTTATCTGACCAATCATTGCAGCAGATGACTGAGGCCTTTCGACACCCCGATTGTATGCCTCTGGAAGTGAAAAGGTACATACCGCATCCTCATGGAGGGAACACCCATGGTCAATCCATGGAGGTTCCTTTCCACCTCACAGAGTCCTCCTACTGCTTCCTGAACATCACCACGATGTCCTAATGATGACATCCTCACCGGATGTGACATACCTCTGTCTACATGATGAAAACAAACGATTTAGATCCCTCATTGTAGAACAAAAAAAATACATATATACATATAAAAACAAAAACCATTGTTGTAAGGTCATGTTCTTTCATATTTTACCTGACGTGTCCCATTGTGCTTCTTCGGGGAGAACTAAATCTGAACTACCCCTAAAGTCAACTATGGTATAGGGGAAATCCTCTATCACCATGAGCTGCCTTATCCACCATGCGAAGAAGTCAGTGGTAAAATGAAAGGCTGAGGGCTCATTCCCCAACTAAGGTGAGAGTCTCTTCCACCTCTCCATCTGGGGCTTGAATGCAGGGCATGCTATCAATGCAATCTATGGTTTCATATGTGGGACTATCTCTAAAAAGAATGAAACCAAGAAAGATCCATATCCAAATTTATAATGTCTTCTCATTCTACACTTAGATATTTTCTCTTTGACATTTCTCAAGAACCCTGCACACCAGTCAAAGATCCTGAGCTCTAAGCACTAAAGAGCATACAATATCTTGGATTTGGAAGAAATATGGGCACTAGTGCTTCCCACCAGTTTAATGATATAAAAGGGAATGTATTGAAGAGGGAGTCCCATCACATATTTGATGACGATTCTTCCTCCTACTAAGCTTGATCTCGACACAAAATACTAGGCAACATATGCATCTCTGGGTAGTGGAGTAGACCGATGTCCTGAAAAAATGATGAGTGCTCCCCTATTTGAGAGCCCCATCAAGAAATACATGTATTCAATGTAGATATCAAGGATATGATATCCCATATGAAACTCTTGCTTATCGGTGTACCATAATCCAATCAGATACTCGAGCAAAAGGACTTATTTTCTCATGTTTTGTAGCTTGAAGTATTTTAACAAATCGTAGTTTCATAGAGCTTCCCTCACTTGAGGGTCTTGTAAAGCATCCATATCATCAAATCCATGTTCTCTTTCCTTCCATTCAATCATCTTGGCCAATGCAAACTTGCAAATTCATAAAAAAATCATATTAGCCAAGTTTTCACAAAAGGAAATTGCTTTCCCACAATTGAATAACTAAAACAAAAATCAATGTTTGTGCCCAACGCTCCCTGAAAATAAAAAACAAAGAACTGGCGCTCCCCTAGAAGTCATACCAAGGTGCTAAGATCTTGACCAACGCCCCCCTTGATTGCTTCAGGGAGTGTCGATCATGTTCGATGCTGTAGGGATTTCTAGAGAGCGAAACTCATGAAATAAAGGCTGAAAGTGAAAAAGAAAACATGTAAATGGATGAGAAGGATCATACTACCAACCTGGTCCCAATGAAACTGTAAATGGGCTCCCGTGGCTCCCGCAATATACACCAAAAAAATCACCCCAAAAGAGGAAAAGCTCAAGAAAAAAGGGAAAATTGTAAAATGAAAGGTAAAAATTACTTGTTTTTCCCTAATTGACTTTTTACTATTTCCAATTAAAGTCATTTAAACCCTTTTTCACATTAATAATATTTTTTTTTGAGTTTGTTCCTAAATTATTGTCGATTTTTAAGGAGCGCCTGCTCACATTTTTCCCCAGAATGACTTGTTTACGTAGGAAAATATGGGGCATAGACTTTTTGATGACCTTATGACTCTATTGAGAAAGTTTCATTGTACTTCGATCTCATTAAAATATGAAGAGTCATTTGTTGGGTGGTAGCTTACCCCTTTTCGATCCCAACAAACTAGCTATGAAAAATGAATGCTCTTGTCAATCTCGGCTAGGAGAGTTCTCTGTCGTATTATTTTATAATTTTTTGGAGCTTGGAGACTAAAATTGTGAAAAAGGACAACCTTGGAGTTTTCTTAAAGTTATTTTCAAACTCCCTAAACATGAAAAACAACCAAGTTTTCCTTCTCTGGACTAGAAAAACTACACATTGAAGGGCCCATATGGGGATGGACCCTTTTGTCTTCCATTTCATTAAATAAAGCAAGAGGAACTTACTGAAGGTGAGTTATATTGAGCATGTGTTACCCTCCTCTAACTCGTTAAATGAAAAATAGGTTCTCATCTATTTGGATGGGGGGGAAATTGAAGGAAATGGGTCGAGTTTCTTGAGATCTTTTAAGGCAGCTCTTATCATCACCCTTGAACAAAAAAATTGTTTTCACCTCACCATACACTTGGATAATCCATTAGTATCTGCACTAAACCAATCCTATGATTCTTTCTACTCCTTTCTCCCATCCAAAGAATTCCTCAACACTCGTTGCATTATGTTTTGTTCCACTATGAGTCTATGCTGCCAAGTCTTATGTCATGCCTCGGTGTTCAAGGGAATTCATCACTTCAAAAGTCATCCATATACAATATTACCCATTCCCATACACGTGTCAGTCCATTTTTATCTACTATATATTATCACTTTCCTATGACGAGTTTCATGTCAATTTATGAGGGATACATCAATGCCCTCCTTCGACGAGTTTGTTCCTGTCGACTTCAACAAATTATCCAGGAAATAGACTTAGGAACACATCAGTGCCTTGGGACTTGCATCCCTCAATGGAAGGCCTCCTAGAATTTGACAGTGGGTATACATTAAATACCCTTGACCGATTCATTCCACGAGTGTTCAACTTCATCTCATTATTCACATTCATTGGATTGTACTTTAAAGTACCTTGAGAGTCATCAACATCAATGGTGATTTATATTGCACTTGTTACTGATATAACTCAATGATTGGTAATAAAATGGTTTATGTCATGTTCGACATCAAATCATCTATTCACATGGACATAATCGTACTGTTATAGGATCAGGAAAAACACCTTGGGTTGAGTATTCATCTGCATATACACTTTACCTAGGTTGCAATGGAGATTATTCGACTGATATACATGTTTTAACATAGATCCACTTTGTATTGGTCTGTGGCTATGTTCATATCACATCATATCCCCAATGTGTATTGTTTCATGGCTATGATCAATTCAGGTGATAGAGGGATGGATCCACATTGTATCTTTGGTGGCCATCTCCTTAGTCAATATCATCATGGATCTGCAGTGTATTTATTGGCAGTCGTTCTTTGAGTCATTTGTATTCTGAGCATAGGTATATCTGCCTCGAGGATGGAACACATATTAACAGTTTTTTATGGTTGTTTGTAGCTTCTACTAGGTTCTCCAACTCCATACCCTTGGTTCAAAGAATATACAAAGTGTTTTGGCCATCAACATTCCTTTTCTGACTTCACAATTTGGGGGGCAATTTGTTACAAATCAAAATTCCTCACTTCTATAGTGTTGCAAGTATTGAAATTTTATTGTCGCAAGTTTCGTAAGTGTCACATTCAATTTTCCTAAGTGTCTCATCTCAAACGAAACCATAAAAACACTTGCTACAACCCCTAAAACATGTTAGAATAAGAAGCCCCATCCTCTGACAGTGGTAAGAAGAGTTTTACCTAGGGAATTACTCATCTTGGTGACTTTTTGGAAGAAGAGTTCTCCCCTGCTCATACATAGGGAGCACTAGCACTCCTTTTCCATATTAGGGGGAGCGCTACAGTGCTCTGTTTTCCACTTTAAGGGAGTGCTGATTTGGTTGAGGGAATCTTGGAGGAAATCCCACTTTTCTCTAACGACATCTATGGATGGATTGGGTTAGTTTGGCTCGAATTTAACTCCATGGCTGCATCTAAGGAAGATATCACAGCTATTGGAGACATATACTCAACTAATTCCAAATATAATAAAGGTAGTTGAGTCTCTCAAATCCTATAAATGGAGGCATTTCCATAGTGAAAATGAGGAGAAATCAACAAAAAACATTTTTATTTTGATTGTGGATATTTTGAGCAAGGGTTGGACAAGGAGAACTTGGAGAGGATGTTGCAACATCATCTGAATATTGTAAGTTTCCTTTTGAAGTTCTCATTAATATACTTGGTCTAATTCCTCCAAGTATGTGCTTACATGTGCTTGTCTATGGTTTTCTTAATCTACATAGATAAATTGATTTTGTCTAATCCATTAGAGTAGGATATAGTCATTTGTTTCTTGTTGTCCATTGCAGGTACTGTTTGGAGCTCACAGAACAGAGAAACTTGGAAAAATGTTGTAAATGAGGTACATCATACTGTTGGATTACTAAGAGGGGGGGTGAATCAGTAATACAGAAATATAATCCTTTTTAACCATATAATCCAAGTGAAATATCAATGTAGCATTATCATCCAATAACTACAGAGTAAATAAGCAATGAACAAATGAACAATTATACACATACACATACACAATACACCAGTGTTTTATGTGGAAACCCAAAGCGGGAGAAAACCACAGAACGATTTTTCTTATATGTCTTGAAGAATTACATTCATTGGAAGCACCAACTTCCTTTTTTTTCCATCTGCAACTAGAAGGAGGATCCAACCCCCTATTTTCTCAAGCTACAACCTAAGGGAAGCTCCAAATCCCCAATTCTTTGGATACAACCAAAAGGAGGCTACAACCCCCTAAGTTATCCGGCTACAACCAGAAGGTAGCTACAACCACCTATCCTTGCCCCGTCCAACCACCCTAAAGTAGAAGTAGAATGATGAAACCACTGTCACACTATCACTGTGAGATATACCACTGTACAACTGTATCAACCTGTACCACTGACTTCAATCCAACTTGTACAACTGTCCTGTAATCAATCTGTACC
This sequence comes from Picea glauca, assembly GCA_000966675.3. Taxonomy (NCBI): domain Eukaryota; kingdom Viridiplantae; phylum Streptophyta; class Pinopsida; order Pinales; family Pinaceae; genus Picea; species Picea glauca. The sequence goes on along the minus strand of JZKD02S0611963.1, from coordinate 769,913 downwards.
TAAAATGAACATGTATAAAAAAGAATACAACATGTATGTGACCTGTAGTGTTGTAGCATGCATATGTACGTGCCTTATCTGTTATGAAACCTGCGTATGTATGTGACCAAACTGTTATGCAGCCTACGTATGCCTTCTGAAAACTAGGGTTTTCTTTCTCTTGAAAACGTCTGAACCTCTGTAACTCTTTCACATAGATCTGTAACTTGTCACTGTATCTAGACTATAACTGTACCATGTGAATGCATCCTCATACATAACCTTTACCCAAAGCATATATATCTCTCTCTAGTCATGTGCCATATAGGTGTGTGTAATCATGAACAAGTATAATAACCCTCACATGATCTAATCATCAAACCCTTTTTGATATTCAACCTCTCAATACATCAACCAGTTCAAAAATACAAGATCTAAACCATGTACCACAAAAACCCTTAGCCATATGACAAGAAATACAAGATGTGCCTCAACAAGGAGCATCAATGATAAATATATCAGCACTGTATTTCTATAGATCTGACTTATGCAGAAGATCCTATGTAGCCACTAGTATCTCTAGGGAGAATCCTCAAATTTCCATAACCATTTCATATGCATACATCAAAATCCAACTATTCATAGAAATAAGACATACCTTTTGAACCAATGGATAGATCTAATGTATCTGTGAGCATTATAGAGCTTCCTGGGAGCTTGATCTCAGAATCTAGAATCTTTTCATATTCATATTCTAAGGTTTCCATGGATTTACCAACATGTACACACCCTATACACTGCCAGCCCATGTACGCCTCAGTATGTACGCACCCTATACACTGTCATCCTGTGTATGCCTCAGAAAATAGGGTTTTTTAGTATTCACTGTAATTCCGATAATTTCTCCCTCAACCCTTCGTACTACCTTAGACTTTCAAATATTTAGATGTATCAATGAGTACTTGCAATAAGCCTCACACAAAAAAATATATTCAATGTGTTCAAGTGTGATTAAATGAGAGAGCTTTGCCTCTTATTTATACTTTCATGTAGCAATACGTTTTCCTTATTTTTGGGAGTTCTCCATTTACTTTATTATTTAAATAATTTCTTTTGCAAACACTTTGACTTTTAGGGGCTTCTATATGACTCATGAGGGTCCTCCAACTTCACATGGCCATAAATATCTATCCGTGAGGAGTTATGTGACGTTCCACATACCACTGGAAATGGCATGACAAGCACTATCCATCTAGGATAGTTTCACTGAAAAATTCACTGACCTTAATCTCATTATTCCATAATTAATCATGGGTTCTCTAACCATACTTCTAGGATACCTTAATCAACAAAGTGTCTTCCCGTGAGGGATTTCACCATAAGGGGACCACTTTGGAGTTCATCCATTTATACTTCTTATCAACCATGAGAAGACAATAATGAGTCATATTTACATAAAAAAAACTTGGTTCCATTACCCAAACCTTTGTGCTACCAGGCTTTCTTCAAGGGTTTACATCAATGAGAACCAACCTTAATCAACACATGCTTCCCCTCCTTCTCTCTTTTTCGATAGAAAAAATGAATCTATAGGAATGGTAGTGTCCAAATGTAATTTTTTGTCTTGGTAGAGGGGTTTGTAATCCAAGGGAAAGTTCACTTGTCCGTAGGGGAATATTTCCATAGCACATGGTCCTCTTCCTCCTCCTGCTTATCCTCCACATGAGTCTGCACCATCCACAAATCCTCCTACTTCTCATTCGCATGTGTCTACACCATCCACGTCTGATTCTCCTCATCCCCCTCCACATGTGTCTACTCCATCCAGATTAAATCCTCCACCTCCTGCCCCTCCACACATGTCCTCTCTATCCACACTTGATACTCCTCCTCCCTCTCTACATGTGTTCTCTTCCATCCACTTCTGATCCTCCTCCTCCTCCCCTTCCACATGTGTCTATATCATCCACCTATCCTACTGCTTCTCCTCCACATGTGTCACCATCCACAGATCCTCCTCCTCCACTTGTGTCACCATCCATTGATCCTTATCCTTCTCCTCCACATGTTTCATCATCCATCGATCCTCCTCCTCCTCCACATGTGTCAGAAGCTTTTTATGCTTAGAACACTATGTTCACATCGAGTACTATTGCACAGGTTGATATTGATAGAGATACATTTGATAATGTACTTTTGTTGACATTTATTTCTAACATAGGTATTGATAGACCATCTACCTTTGGTAGTAGAGACACGACTGCATCTAACTCTGGTGGTGGACCTAGCTAGTAGTGGTATTGATTGCCCTGTATATTGATTGTTTTATATTTGACTCGAGATGTATATATGGCATGTTTATTGTAGATTTTGTTGAGATGTATGTTTGACATGTATATTGATATGTATATCACTTATGTATATTATGTTTTTTATATAATGTTTTGGTTGTTGTTGTTTGATTTATTAAATGTATTATGAGTATGCTAATGATTAACATTATTGATGATTTCTCCATTTTTTTAAATTAAATTTGAGATGTATCACTCATTTAAATTTATAATTGCCATATAATGCTTAACTTTAGTTTTATGAAATCCTTTAATTTGGATTGTGATTGCAAAATGTTAGAACCATTAATGCCATATAATGTTTAACACTTCTTCAAGGTGAATTGTTTTTGTCCAACAAGATACAATATGTTGATTAAACATATTTAGAAACTAAAAAACTTAAATATGACGAGTGAAATGAATGTGATTTGAATAATTATGTATTTTTCACATATTGTAATAATAAAATTATAATGTAATTATTCACTGATAATAATAATTTTATTTTTTTAATTTTTATTATTGAAAGATTACAAGACAAAATTATAATACAATTGTTTACTAAAATCACAATTATTATATTTTAATTTTTCCAAATATTTTATTAATTTATACTATCCAACTTT
>JZKD02S0611963.1:740788-766965 GCA_000966675.3 Picea glauca | reverse complement strand
TTTCCCTTGGGAGGCTTGACATCACCACACGTGTGGCATGATGATGGATTATTATCATGTTTTATCATTTTTAGAGGTTATTTAAGTGGTCGACCCCACTTAAATCATATATTATGTTTAGAAAAATAATATATGATAACTAATAATATATTATTTTTAGAATAATAATAATATTATTATTATTATTATTAGTGAATAATAATATTTCACTTTATCTTTTAGAAAAATAACTAAGGTTTACCTAATATAAATAGGCTAGTTCTAGGATCATTCTTTCATCAACACAGTCCTCACCACTTGGTAGAGGAGAACCTCTAAAATTTGTGTTATTTTCCTCTCTTGCTCTCTTTTACTCATGCACTACACTTGGAGAAGTATTCTTGTGGATGCTTTTTCTCTCTTGGATGGTTATTTTCTGCAATTAGGGTTTTGATGCTCTTGTTACTTGGAAGAAGAAAGTAATTTTCTGCAATTTTTATGTTTCTTGCTAATGTTAAAGGTTAAGTTGCTATATTTTTTCAAATTTCCTTTTCTAGTTTAAACCCTAAGAGGGAGACATAAGTGTTTCTCTCCCTCACAAAGTATTTATTTGTCTAATTTTGTGAAACATTCTTTGCTAGGGTTAAAATCCAAACTCCCAAAAGTGCTTGTACTTTAGGTTTTTAACCCTAGCCTTTGATCCTTGGCCTAAGTGGAACATAGAGAAGGAAACAATGACACATAGGGCCCAAGAGTGTTTTCACCCTAGGTAAATTCTTCTTCAAAGTCTAAAACCTAAGGCCCAAGAGTGTTTTCACCTTAGGGTTTATACCTAATCTCTCTTGTTTCTTCTAGTTCAATCTTCAATTTAATTCATTTGTGACTCCATGAGCCCTATAGGAAAATGACACTAATATAGAGGTTTTCTTGTGGTTGAAATACCTATTAAAATCATTATTATGTTTCTCTCAAACAATTTACTAACTTTCCTAACCCTAACTTTAGAAAAATATCACTATTTATTGTAGCTATTATAAAAGTTTACTACAACCACTAAAAATTACCTTAATTTGCTGCAAACAATCATTTACAAGTTGCTTAAAATACTTAGAAAATACTTCTAGCAATTGGATAGTGTTATACTTGTCGAATGATTAATTTTCATGGTGAATTTATATATTTATGAGTACTTTTATTTCCCGTTGTTGCAACATATTACTTGTTGTTATACAACTAGTTTACTGCTATAATTTGCAAAATCCATAGCATTCATTGATTGTCCAGTGTTTAAAAGGTAATTATTGCACTCTATAACCTGGTAATTGTCTATCATATGTTGCAAATCGTTTATTGTCTCATACATATACAACAATTACCATGTTGTCTTCCATCCTTTTCTTAGACCTAGACCTAACAAATAGGTGATCAAGATAGGGGGTTGTAGGCTTGGATAATATTACTATTTGATCCCTTGAGGTCACAAGGGAAGCCTCCCTTGTGGTGGACCGATTCCATCACTAAAACAAGGGAAGTCTCTACTTAGGTGATAGTGGTAGATTCTTCCATAGTTACACAATATTCGGGATCTTGTAGAGGGATTTTTACAAGTACAAATCTAGTGGTTAAATCTTTTTTTGGTGGAAATATTCCTTTATATTCAATGGCTCAAAATAAATGAGTATCGAATATCTTCAATCCATTGGACATGTATGAAATCCTAGGGTAACCTCGTAATATGCCTTAGAAGTTTGAAAAATGGTTTCCCAAGTTTTCCAGTAATTATGTGACTATTGTTGAAGAGCATCTAGATAACTTTTGGTCCTATTTCCAACTTCATCCCGTAAATTATGATTCTAATTATGTAGTGATGAAATGTTTCTCTTCCAACTTTGTAGATGACGTTAGGAGATGGTACAATAGTCTCCCTAGCAATATTATTAAAATGTGGGATGCCTTTTAAGATATATTTATGAAAATATGGGGTACTAAAGAAGATCCCAAAATTTTGTTGTTGCGACTTACTAAAATAAAAAAGAAAGAGAATGAAACCATCAAGGAGTGTGATACCATATTTTAAAATTTTCTTCAAAAACTTCCTAATAATATTTTCCCCTTAAGAGAACATATTTGTTTCCTTTATACTAATGATTTTCTAGAACATTTGTATTCATGCTCAAGGAAAAGCTCCTAAAGACCCTTGAAGAGGCCCAAGAAATGGTTGCAAGGATTAAAGATAATATTTAATCTTGTAAGGTAGAAAATTCCTATGCCCCAAGGACCAAGGCCCTTACACAATATTGATCCCACACAATATTGAGCCCACCCAAGAGATAAGTGATCCATGGGCACAAAAGATCGAAGAAGCAATAAATAGCCTCACCCAAAATCAAACCCTAATGATGAACAAGATCACTAACCTGNGTATCCCTTAATTTGTTGGATAATAATAAAGGAAGGACTTGGAAATTTCTCTAATGGGCGTAGCCCACACTTGGTGAACCACATATATATGTGTCTCTATTGTATTGTGTATCTTATTTGTTTTATTTCCACATTTTTTTTATTTTATTGCTCCGCGATCCTATTTTTCTAGCAACTGGTATCAGAGTGAATGGTAACTCGCAGGAAAAGAGGGTTCCTAGTTCGAGTGGGAGCAATGGAAAAAGATGGAAAGTTTAGGGTTGAGAAATTTAAAGGCCAAAAATACCAGTTATGGGAGATGCAAATGGAAGATTATTTATATAAGAAGGTTCTATTCCTACCATTGGGTGGAATAGCAAAGAATTTGATGGACATGAAGGACTAAGAATGGGAGGTTATTTATAGAAAGACACTAGGAACGATACAATGGATCCTGGCGGCATCGATGGCTTTCAATATTTCGAAAGAAAAGACAATGAAGGAGTTGATGGACGCATTAGATAAACTATATGAAAAATCCTTAGAGTCCAATAAGGTATTTCTGATGAAGAGTTGATGGACACATTAGATAAACTATATGAAAAATCCTTAGAGTCCAATAAGGTATTTCTGATGAAGAGATTATTTAATATGAATATTTCAAAAGGTGGGTCTGTTGCAGATCATTTAAATGAATTTAATACGGTTACTAATCAACTAAGTTCTGTAAAGTGGACTTTGATGATGAGGTCAAGGCTCTTCTAATCTTGTGCTCATTGCCAGAAAGATGGAATGGCTTGGTCATGGTTGTAAGTAACTCTTTCTCTGGTTCAAACATTCTAAAATTTTATGATGTTGTTGGTGTTATCCTTAGCAAGGAAATGTGACGGAAAAGCACATGTGAGACATCAGGTAATGCATTAAACATGGAGAACATGGGAAGACAAAAGGATAGAGGAAAGGGCTCAGGGAACCACAAGAATTCTAGGAAGGGCATATTCAAATCTAGACTGGGAAATATAGAGTGTTGGAATTGTGGGAAGAAAAGGCGTCTGAAGAAAGACAACAATGCTCCAAATAAATAAAGAGATGGACATCAAGAGAAAAATCAGGAAGAAAATGTAACAGGTGATGTGTTACAAGATGCTTTGATTCTTTCTGTAGACAATATTTTTGAGTCTCCGGTAGTAGATTCAGGGGCTTCATTTCATGCCACACCCCATAGGTAACATTTTCTAGATTATGTTCAAGGTGATTTTGGACAGGTTCATTTGCGTGATGATGCACCATACAAAATTGTTGGAATGGTAAAGGTAAAAATAAATCAAATGAATGGAAACCAATGGTTGTTGAAAGAGGTAAGACATGTTCCATATCTAAGGAAAAATCTAATTTCAATAGGGTAATTGGCAAGTAAAGGTTGTATATTCATATTTAGATATAAGGTGTGGAAGGTCACCAAAGGATCACTGGTGATAGAAAAAGGAGAGAAGGTAGGTACATTGTATGTATATACTGGTAATACTGACTCTTATATATTTCTATCTTCTACAGGAGTGGATACAACACTGTGGCATCATAGGCTTGGACACATGAGTGAGAAGGGGATGTAGATACTTCACAACAGAGATTTGTTTCCAGATCTTAAACAAATTGATTTGGATGTCTGGGAGCATTGTGTTTATGGAAAACAAAAGAGCGTTAGATTTCTCAGAGTCGGAAAAGAAAACAAGAGTGAAAGGTTAGAGCTTGTGCATACAGATGTATGGGGACCAACTCATGTATCATATCTTGGCATCTCTCATTATAATGTTACTTTTATTGATGATGAAACTAGAAAAACTTGGGTTTATTGCATTTGACAAGAATCTGATGATTTTGATACTTTTAAGAAATGGAAAGCTTTGGTTGAGAATGAGATAGGAAAAAGGTTGAAGTGTCTCAGATAAAAAAACTGGAGGTTAATATTGCAGCAAGGAGTTTTATGATTATTTTTCATACCATGGGATTCATAGAGAGAATACATTTCCAGGAAAACCACAAGAAAATTGTGTGTCAGAAAGGATGAACATGACAATCATGGAACGTGCGAGGAGTATGAGATTTCATGTTGGTTTGTCGTTACAATTTTGTGTAGATGTTGTAGATATTGTTGTTTACTTAATAGGCATTCTAGAGGAGGCATGGAAAGGTAAGAAGGTAAACTATTATTTTTTGAAGACTTTCGATTGTGAAGCATTTGTCCATATTGATAAAGAAAATAGAAAATCTGGAGGCAAAATCCAAGAAGTGTAACTTTATTAGATACAGTGTTAATGATTTTGGTTATCGCTTATGGGATTATGAAAATCACAAAATCATTAGGAGTAGAGATGTCATATTCAATGAGAAGGTCATGTACAAATATTAGTTGCAAGGAAAGAAACAGTAAAAAGAAAAAACATAATGCAAAGTGATTTATGACATAATTGAAAAAGAAATTTCAAAGGTACCAGAAGATAAAAATGTACAACAGCAGGAGCAACAAGTACCTCAAATTCCTGCAAGTGTTGTTAGAATATCTACCAGGTTAAGTAGACTCCCTGAATGATACTCTCCGTCATTGTATTATTTATTGTTGACTGATTCTGGTGAACCAAAATGTTATGAAGAGGCAATGCAGGTAGACACTAAAAAGATGTGGGAGCAAGGAATGAAAGAGGAAATGGATTCCCTAGTAAATAACCAAACTTCGGATTTGGTTCAGTTCCCTGGAAAAAGAGCATTACAAAATAAATGGGTTTACAAGTTGAAGGAAGAATATGGAGGCAAAAAGTGGTGCAAGGATAAACTTGTTGTAAAGGGGTTTGCACAAAAGAAAGGTACAAATTTTGATGAAATGTTTTCTCCTGTTGTTAACATGAATTCAATTAGGCCTATTTTAAGTCTTGTGGCACTAGAAGATTTCCATCTTGAACAATTAGATGTAAAAACAACTTTTCTCCATGGGGATTTGGAGGAAGAGATTTATATGCAGCAACCATAGGGGTATGAGGTCAAAGGGAAGGAAAATTTGGTATGTAGGTTGAAGAAGAGCTTGTATGGCCTAGAGAAAGCTCCAAGGTAGTGGTATTTGAAGTTTGACAGGTTTATGACAGAACATGGTTATAGTAGATTTCATTCTGATCATTGTGTTTATTTTGAAAGGCTAGAAAATGGAAGCTATATTATCTTGCTATTGTATGTAGATGATGTTGGAACACATATAATTCTAAACTTTTGAGATTTATATTCCTCATCTCCTGAAAATATTCTCTCTCCCAAAACGGTAACTTAGAAAATAACTTTCGAATTTTAAATCAAATTCATTTCTGGTTAATTAGTAATAAGTCACAAATGATATCCGTCGTTGATGAAATTTTTTCATTTGATCAAACGATCCTAATATCTCCGGAGTGTTGGAGTCGCCTAATTGTTAAAGAGGTAAATAAATAAAGGTCACTCTGAAGCTTCGCGCTTCGGGCGTTTCGATAAGTCTTAATGATAAAATCCATGAAACCCGAAAGTGTTTGTTCATCACTTTTACTAAACCTTTAAAGGACATGAGTCGTAGTACACGTGTAGCTTTTGAGTCTTCCCTGAGTTGACACGTGGCACCCATTTCTGACATTTTCGTTTGAAGATTCATATGATTCCAAGTAACACGTGGCACCTCCCCTTTTCTTGACACATCATCTAGAATGACGTTATCTAACATGTCACTACGGAAGATGATCCTTCAGGAATATAACAAAGAACTAATTCACAAATCACTGAAGCACTAAAATGCAGAAGTATTAAAATTTAATTCATTAAGTTAATCATGGTCAAGAGATAATTAATGACTTTGCACTTCAGGGTTCGGACATTTAGCCTTCATCGTATCTTAAAATATCCGAAGTCCGAATTTATGAAAAACTTAAAGTTAAATATGATTAATTAAGACTTAAAATCAATTACCGGATAATTAATCACTTCACAGTTTCAGGTTTCGAGGATTTCCTCTCAAGCTACATTTAAAGTTCCCGAAGTTCGAACTCCCAAAACACTTGAATTTAACACAATTGTTTTTAAACATGATTAATTAAGGTTTTAAAAGTGATTATCCAGGGATTAACCTTCGCAGATTCAGGATTCAGGAAACTCTCACTTTGTCTCATCTAAAACTCCCGAACACGAACTGTCGAATATTAATGGCATTTATGACGAATTAACAATAATGATTCAAACACGGATTGTGGATAGGCAAGTAGAAATTTCCATTAAAGTTAATAAATTTTTGTCAGTTAATTTATACAAAAATCAATGTATATGATTTGAATAAAGGCACTTGGATTTCGAATTCATTTTCACCTTCCACAATTAGCAAGATTTTATCAGTTTGAAAAGCTTACATATTTTCTCTGCAATAGTTAACCTCACTCAATTTCTTAGATATCATGGCTCCGCAAAAAAGGATGAAGAAGCATGATGCGGCTGGCGAGGGTTCAAATCCAAATGAAGATGTTCTGTCAAACACCATGCCGTGAGCCATAGAAACTGTTAAAACTTGGACGCAGGTGTTCTAGGTTCTGGAACATGAAATCATAAACTATCCAAAAGATTCTGGTGATGAAGAAGATGATATTCATGCAACTAAACTTAGACATATAGCCCAATCAAAGCTACACAAGATAGTTGAGTGATCGAGACTCATGTTGTATAACGACATGATAAGTTGGGCCTTGGAAAACATCGACGTCCAAACGAGGAGCATCATCAACCACCAAAAGGTTGTCGTTGGTTATTTTCGATCTGAAAACCTCCAAGTAATGTATAATCTATCTCCTAATACTAAATATAATTACAATGTTGCATTTGTGTTGGAGTTCGAGGAAAAGGAATGCATATAATACAACAAGAGCTATCCCAATATAATTAGGTCTTGGTGGGGGAACCCAGAGAAGTTCAAGGCCGACACTCATGGTATGTATGCCACAATCTCATTGGATGCTCACATGATTTATGTAGCCATGATTCTCTATAGATTGTTCGGGAAGAAGAGTCCTACTCATTTCCCGGTGGAATCAGTATCTATCATGCAGAAGGTGGTCGAGGGATACACTTTTAATTGGGCCAAAATGTTGTCGGATAACTTGGCCAAACAAATTACTGAATACAAAATGGTGAAATGAAAGGGGTATCCCGCCCCTTTCTATTTGTTTGTGTATGTCATGGATTCCATATGTTTTATGACCCCTTTCCCATTGATGAATTGGAGCTGGACCCTGACCAGTGTAGAGCATATTCACTTCTAGCATTCCAAGTTGTGGGAGGAAAAATCCAAGGATTTATTTTACGAAATCTGTCAGAATGTAGTGGTTCCTGTTCATATAGCCCTATATGGTCACCCACCTCCTCGAATTTCAGACAAGATTATGGGAAATCTGCGTAAACTAGAAGATTGGTTCATTCAAGAAACCTTCTCTTATATTAGGGTTTTAGGATGCTTAGTTCCTACCCATGCTCTCCCATGATTTTTACCAGACTGGATGGTATGCAAAGAAGTAGCTTACCAGATAGTAATGGGAGGCATCAACAAGGAGCTGAAGGAAGCATAGAAAAAGGTATGGTCGACTTTCCCTATCCAAGTTGGCATGTTTTCACTATTGGATAACGTCCACTCCAAAGTGGAGGCTATGGCTTTAGAAGATGTCAATTTGGTTGACATTGAATTCAAAAGGCATGAACCACACAAGATTGTGGAGAACCACCTGGCCCATTTCAACATGAAAAGATATGTGCATGAAAACTCCCCATATGATGAAATATTCATGGGAGTTAGGTCTTATGAGGAGGTATAGGACAGATTCCAAAACTTTTCCCTAGATCAACAGGCTAGCTTCCTCAGTTTCCAGAGACACGGGAGAAACCGTTTTCCAAAAGTACTACAAGGAGATTCGATAGCCTTTCCCCCTACATAGGAATCTATGCCTCCAGGTTTTGAATCAGGGTACTCTGGTAAACATAATATTGAGGAAATGTGAAATAGCTCCAAGGTTTTGACACAAGAATTAGAATCCTCATTGTCAGAAAAACTAAGCCCCTAGGCCTTAGCTCATCTCAAAGCTTACCTAAAGCAAGGACAGGATGCATCTCCTTCGACACTAGCCACACTTGCTTCTAATACAGTAGAGTAAAAACAGTCTACAGAGATTGGTACTCCTATTACATCATTGACACCTCTACAGTCTAGCTTCAAAAATCCTAGTTCCAAAATCATTTTTGTAAGTGATATTACCCCAATCTCGCTCGAAGAGATGCCTCCTTTAGATTTCTTCTTCAGCAAGAAATTAAAGGTTGTCATTAAAATAGAATCACACCAGAAAGACAGAGTAATAATCAAAAGGCAGAGGATTTTGTATGACGGGAACGATCGTGATGATTCAGGATTCGCAAAAGAAGTTGCAGGTTCATTGGGTGCCTTTTCCACTACAAATCAATGGTCTGTGGAGAATTTGGCAGAGAAACTAAGACAAAAAATATTATTGGTGGGGAAATTGCAAGATCAAATATTGGCCATGGAACAGACTGTAAGGAATAAGATGAGCCAATACTTTGAGAAAATCAGAGCTCAAGACCTGCAACAAATCCAACAGTTGTAGGCTAACCTCGAGGAGCTCCATCGAAATTCATAGGCAAACCAAGGATTCATCACTCAACGTGACGAATTGATAGGGAAATTGCAAGTCAGCTTATACCTGACTGAAGGAACCTTAGTAGATATTTCAACCTTCCGGACTCAAGAACTGGAAATGGCCCAGCAGGATCTTTTTATGAAGATGGATTCCATCTAAAAGTTCTACCAAGCAGTAGATCTCTCTCTGAAATACTTCTATATCAAGGAAAGGAAGGCTCGCTTAGCCCGAGCTAAGTTTCAAGAAGCCATCGTATTAATGCATAAAGAGAACATCCTTGATTTTCCTAGGTTGTATCCTTATGAACAAATAAGAGGTGAGATGGCTCTAAAGGCTTGGGAGACCAATCTGATAGAGAGAAAAATATTTTCCATAGAAGTAAAAGAGGCTTTCCTAGAATTGTTGTCTCCATTAGACAAAGGGATAATTGATATTACGGGAAGTGATATTTTGGAATCCCTGGGGTAGATTGATATAGAAATGAAACAGCAGAACTCCATAAAGAGAAAAAAGGAAACTCTGGTAGCCATTCAGAAATCAAGCCAGGTTGATCTTTTTAAAATCAATAAGTGGTTACTGAATCCAAGCTTACAAGTACATGCCACATCTCTAGAAGTGAAAAGAATCCAAGAAAGGCTACCTCAAGTAGAAAAGAATTTATTCAGTTTCGAGGTGAATGAAACAATTGAACCTTCAAGGCTTGTAGTGGAATTTCTGAACAAATTCTAGCAGTGTATTGATCATAAAAAAACAAATATAGCTAGAAGCAGGTAGAAAAATATACACAGTCTTTTCTCCTTTTCGCCCTCCTTATCTTTCATTTCAAACAACCATTTGTCTCGTTCACTCTCATTCTAAACTCCCACTTACCCCCATTCCATTATCATTCTTCCCACGGACGATTACTTTTCCTACGTTCATTATTAGTTCTTTGACGAGCCATGCAGAGCTATCAATCCGACTACCCTTCTCCCTCAAAAGTAACGTTTTTCCAGCAGGTGAAGAGATAGAAGAAAATGCTATCAAATCTCATCGGATTTTACACACTGCTATCTTATTTCTGAATTATTCTATTTTAATTAAATATGGTAAGAATCCCAACCGTTTTGAGTTGTGACAGATTTTGTCTAAATACATAGATTTAAGATCTATTCAAGGTTGCTTATTACCGGATGTAATAGAGAAATTTCTCCTTTTGATTATTAATACAAGTGCAGATAGAGATTCCAAATTCTTTTCAGTTTGAGTTATGTGTTTCTTCTCTATTTCTTATTTAATTCCTTGATAAGAAATTGATTGCAATTTAGTATCACAACTACTATAATCATGTTATAATAATAATTCATTAAGTAAGCAGATTTTCCTCTGTATTTACTACAAGTAATACAAGACCTGCAAGCTATTTGAATTACTGCATCTTATATCCTGTTCAAGGGTGCACCCTTTACTTTCTTCTACTACAAACAAGGTGAGACTCGTCTGCCATTGATGTCTTATTTTGTTTAACGATTTTGTAATTTTCTCCCGCCCCATTTGATATTATAATTGTGACTTAGACAACCAAATACGACCTATGTATTGTCATGTTATTAATTTCATTTAAGGATTATTTCTTATATATCTAAAGGTAGGAAAATCACTCTTTAAAACACTCTTTTTAAACATTCCTGATGCCTGACATTACTCTTTGAGACTTAAGTTTAATCTCAAGAACAACAGATGACATGATTGTTTCAGGGTCTAATATGCATGATATAAATGTGCTCAAGAAGAAATTAGATAATTCATTTGCGATGAAGGATTTGGGTGTTGTAAAGAAAATCCTTGGTATGAGAATAACAAGAGATAGGAAAATCGCAAATTGACATTGTCTTAGGGTGAGTACATAGAGAAGGTGTTGGAGAGGTTTAAAATGCGGAATGAAAAATCAGTTAGTACACCTTTGGCCATCCATTTCAAATTAACGAAGAAAATGTGTCTCAAGACACGGGAGGAGATAGAATACATTTCAAGGGTCCCTTATTCATCAACAATTGGCAGCTTGATGTATACGATGGTTTGCACAAGACAAGATATTTCACATGCATTGGGAGTTGGGAGCACGTATATGAACAATCCAAGTAAAGAACATTGGGAGACAGTAAAGTGGATTCTCGGGTATTTGAGAGGTATTGCTACTCATGCATTATGTTTTGAAGGCTTAGACATTGTTCTATAAAGATATGTTGATTCATATATGGTAGGTGATAAAGATAGCAAGAGGAGCACCACAGGGTATGTTTTTACTATAGGTGGAACAATAGTAAGTTGGATTTCAAAACTACAAAAGGTTGTTTCACTTTCAACAATAGAGGGAGAGTATGTTGCTACTACAGAGGCTAGTAAAGACATGATTTGGCTACATATGTTTATGGAGGAATTGTGAAAGAAGCAAGAGAACAACAGGTTGTACTGTGACATCGAGAGTTACATTCATATTGCAAAGAACTTAGCCTTCCATTTGAAGAATAAGCATATACAGTTGAGGTACCATTTCATACGATCCTTTTTGGAAGATGGACATTTGAAGTTGGAAAAGATACACACTAGCCAAAATCATGCAGACATGTTAACAAAGGGAGTAACCAAGGAGAAACTGAGTTCCTTCTTAGTTTTAGTTGGTCTTCAAGCATGAAGCTGAAGATGAAAAATTTTCTAGTTCTAAGAAGGATCATAGTCCAACAAATACAACAACAGTGGAGTTGTTGAAATTAGTCTCCAAGTGGGAGATTGTTGGTCGTGGAGCTTGGTTATCTTCCTGATTCATAGGTCTTTGTTTTCAGTCATGTTTATACCCCATGAAGACTTTACACCCTGGAATATTGTACACCCCTTCACGTGAGCGAGTGATGGGGGGTCTTTCCCCTCCTGCAGGGTCCAAGGGGGCTATCCCCTCGGTTTGGGGGTCTAGGGGAAAGTGGGCCTCGGTTGGGGTTCGGGGGTGAAGCTCCTGAAGGAAAAATTGCCTTGTAAATGTATATTGTAATTTCATAGTAAATCTGGACCATTCATTATAAGGTCACATATCTTACGGTAGAAGTTATGTTAGGGTTTTTTCCCTAGAAGGAAACCCTCTTTTATGACATAAATGTATTGCAACTATGTATCATTGTGAATATTGTACTCTAAGTGAGGAGACTGTGAGAGAAAGAAGAGGAAGTTACATCGGGTGTGTTGTAGGTTGTATCCCTTCATTTGCTGGATAATACTAAAGGAAGGACTTGGAAATTTCTTTGGTGGACGTAGCCCACACTGGGTGAACCACATATATATGTATCTCTACTATATTGTGTATCTTATGTGCTTTATTTCCACATTTGTTTTATTTTATTGCTCCACGAGCCTGTTTTTCTAATAGTCTACAAATGTTATGACCTTGAAAGTAATGAGGCAACTGGGCTTGGAAGTCACAAGACCTTATGGGAATGTTTGTGGGATTGAATCCAAGGCTATTAGTACATATGGTTTAATATAAAATGTAGAATTTTTCCTTGCAATATATTTTGAGATAGTCTTTTTGATGGACATTGTGGTTGTAGATATCCTAGACATTTGGGGAATGATTTTGTCTAGGAAGTTTGTTGCACTATTGGGTGGAACCTTACAAATGGAATTATCAATGATATTATAACCATAGGTGATGAATACCATGTATTCATGTACAATAAAGCAATGACAAGGGATCATGTTGAAGAAACTGATATTGACCCTGAAAATGATAGTCCCTTAGAAGACTTCCCTGAGGAATTCATGAATTCCCCTCCTGACGTTTTCCCGGATGATATTCCTTTCACCCAAGAAGATGATATTGATGATATAGTGTAGCCCAAAAGGGAAGAATATCTGGAGTAACTATACAAATACACAAACTAGCTGGTTGGATCCATCATGGTATTGAAGAAAGGTGATAAAGGGATGTTGAGTAAATTGAGCCAAGAAGATACTTTTACAATGAAGTCCCATCCCCCTCCATTGAAGAAAGATTATAGAGTGAGTCAAGAAATTATTGATATCAAGGAGGAGGATTATAAACAAGGAGAGTTTATCTTAAAGTGGGACAAGAGGAAAGGCCAGCCCAATACATGCAAGGATTTTGATAAGTTTTGGATGGTCCCCTACAATATTGAAAATAAGTATGTCAAGGATTCCTACTATATATCCATGCTAGAGGGAAGGAGACATCCACTACCTATTATTAGATCCCTTCTCAGGCCCCATTATGAGGAGGAGACTTGAATTCTTGTTTGTATTTGTATATTAGGTAGGTTAGGTGGGGAATTTTGCATCCTACATTGCATTTTCATATATGATTTGCATCATGCATTCATGCTATTATATTATTGCATCTTATTGTATATACATTGCATCCCATTTGTATATTGTGCATACATGTTAAGACCTTTCATTTGATCATTGTATAATTATTTTGTCATTATATTTTTAGTAAAATGTTTTCTTTTCAATATGATTTTAATTTACTACTAACCTTGGTGGATCACATCCATCAGTCGATACTTCTGATGGGTTGTGTTGTTTGAAGTGGGAGAAGGATTGTAGGTCTTGGAAAACCATATATGTTGAGGTTCTCATGCGGTCTACGGGTAGAACATGTCCACATGTTGGAGCCAAATGTTAGCCCCCCCCCCCCACATGCCTAGGGATAGCTAGAGGATATCATGTCTTATGTACTACAATGGACATAATGATCTTGACCATGATGATGATCAACAATTCCACAGACGTAAGCCCAACAGCCCCCCCATATTACCTCTTATAACTATAGATAAACCAAACTCATCACATCTAGAAAAATCAGTGTATGGGAGATGGTAAGATAGAGTCACCATGAGGTATGTTATCCATCCTTTCATGTGAAGTGTTGAGCTTAATTTACTAGGCTTGTGGATGAGGATCATTGTTTGAAGTTGCATAATGGATCACCGGCTTGGGAAGTTATGTCTATTTCCTTGTTTCACCTTGGTGGTCATATTTTGTGCCCTAGTCTCATATTGTCACCACCCAAGGAAAAGGGGTACTATTGAGGGGCCCTCACAACGGTAACGTTCCATCCCCCACCATAATTAAAACTTTCCATCCCAGAGCTTGTCACAATGTACTAAACTTCCATAATGGGTCGTGGTTCATTCTCTCATGGGGAGAAGGGGTTGAAGTCCTATAGGTTGATAGAGATGCTATATATATGCTATGTAATGATAAAATACCACCTATAAAATCCAAAGGCCAATTTGAGCTCTACCCCCTCTAATGGTAATCACCCCTTGTCCTAATGCACTAAATGCATATCTATAATAGAACATTATCCCAGTAATAAAATGAAAGAATAATATCTTGAAACCTGTAAAGGGGACTTGTAAAATAATAAATGGGTATCAAAAATAAATTAAGAGGTTCAAATTGCAAAAAGTACCAAGGAAAGGGTATCTCAAGAAGAAAGTGATCCCTCTACAAAACTACTCATAGAAATGAATTTAATGACACCATAAGCCATGAAGTAAGTGCAACCCATACCACTATCACACTTACTCTTGAATCATTTCTTTCTTTCAATGTTTCCCTCATGACCTATCCTTATACTTGGGTATTTTGTTTCATTGTCCTACTTTGCACACTTAATGGGTTTGGATGAAGGCCCTCCCATATTCAAAATTTCTAACTCACATAAAGTCTTGAGTAGGTGTGATGCTTGAAGGGGATACTGAGGTGAATTGTTCACATGGATTATATCTTAAGTAACATCTTACTTTGTTGTCTTAAGGACTAATGTCTCTTATGAACATTGGTTTACCTTGTCATATATTCTATTTTGATTTGGATGGATCTGAAATGTTTCTTTTAGGGACGTCCTATGTTTTCACCTAGGATGTTGTGCCTTTACTGCAGGATATTGACACATGTGATGTAGAGTAGTGGGTCACCCAATGACTTGGCACCTTCATACATGAGCTCTCACATATTTAGGACCTGGGATGATGGACAAATGGGCTTTGTTTTGGTATATTTGGTCATTATGGAACACAGATGGGATGAAATCCGACATGATGGGTAGTGTAACTTGGGGATTGTCTCTCACTAGATGGAGGATGTTGCAACATTTGGAAGTCAGATACCATGCAGAGACGAGATGCAACTTATTCCACCTTGGATGCAGTGCCCTAGACCCTTGATGTTGGCCTCCATTTGATAATTATGCCACCTTTTATGGTTCTATGATGATGGGATTTGAATTCACTTTGGGTACCACTAATGATGGAGCATTACCATGGACAAGAAGACACACCATTTCCATAATTATACCTTGATATGATTCCATGTGGCCTTGGGGGGACCTCCTTTTCCCTTGGGAGGCTTGACGTCACCACACATGTGGCATTATGATGGCTTATTTTAATGTTTTATCATTTGTAGAGGTTATTTAAGGGATCAACCCCACTTAAATCATGGATTATTTGTCATTTCACTTTATCTTGTGGAAAAGGCGCTAGGTTTTAACCCATATAAAGAGTCTAGCACTAGGATCATTCTTTCATCAACACATTCTGTTATCACATGAAGTTGTCGTGGGTCATATGTAGTTGTTATTAAAACCTAATTCTACACCTTTGCCCTACTCTCTCTTTTCCGCATACCTTCCTATAAGTTTTTCCTCTTCTGGTTGATAAAGTCAGGCCGGTCAAGTATGTTTTATGCATAGGGAAAAACTATGAGGAAAAAGAAACATTCAGTGCAGTCCATTTCGGGCTTGAAATACAAGAAAGAAGATAGGTTCAATTTTCAACGGTGGAGATCCCATGTATAGATTCATATTAATGGCTCTCATGCATTCGGAGTTTCAAATTCGTGCAAGGATTAAAAACTAAATAGAAGTGTCGAAGTCCCGAAGTCCCGAAGTAATGAGATACTGCCACATCAACCGGGATAAAGTCACTTTGGACGATATTCATGACTGTGTTCAAAAGTTATCGAAGCCCGAAGTACCGAAGTAACGAGAGACTTCCACGTTAACCGGGAGAAAGTCACTTTGGACAATATTCATACCTGTGTTCAAAATATCCCGAAGCTCGAAGTGCCAAAGTAGCGATAGATTGCCATGTCAACCGAGAGAAAGTTACTTTAGGAGATTTCCATGCTTTACATTCCAAACTCCTGAACTCCCGAAGTATGAAGTGTATAAGTAACAGGAGACTACCACGTCGCTTCAGACCCTACCACTCCATGGGTGTTTTTCAACTCAACACATGGAACTCATCCATCATTAGTTGTGACATCATATAGTGTTAGGTCACCACGTCACTCCGGGCCCATACCACTCCGAGAGATTTTCATGCTTCACAATCCAA
Organism: Picea glauca; assembly: GCA_000966675.3. NCBI lineage: Eukaryota > Viridiplantae > Streptophyta > Pinopsida > Pinales > Pinaceae > Picea > Picea glauca. The sequence goes on along the minus strand of JZKD02S0611963.1, from coordinate 750,494 downwards.
AACTCCTGAAGCCCAAAGTGATGAAGTACCGAAGACACTTGGCACTCATCCGTTAGGACTTGTGACACTCATCCATGGAGACAAGTGGCTTCCATATGGCCTTGACATGTGGCACTCATCCATGGAGACAAGTGGCTTCCATCTGGCCTTGACATGTGGCACTCATCCCAGGTCATTTGGTTGCGTCATTCACCCATTTCTATGTAACATGTGCCACCCTTCTTTCCATGAAAAGTCAACAAAATGACGTTAGGACACCACGTTAGAGTCAAGAGATCATCCTTTGGGAGGTATTCCTGCTCAACATTCAAAGCTCCTGAGCGCTAAAATTGGCTCCATCTATAAACATGGATTAAAGGATTCTCGAATTGGCAGGCGGATAAATTTTAGTAGGGGTGCTAAAATAGCAGGGTTACCTAGATCGAAGATTGCAGCAGATCGATGACCACACTTCATTATGGGGAAGAAACATGCTAGAACGTTAAAATTCTAGAGCAGTCTCGTAATTGAAACCATGGTATAGCAAAAGAGGTACGTGGCAGTTGGTGGTGGATTGCAGGGGTCGAAGCGGTGTGGACCCAAACCACCCTTGAAAACTTATGCAATCATGTGCTGATGTAGGGTCCATCTGAGACCAACAGATGGCAACAAAAGGCAGGGCATTCCCAAATCACATATTGTGACAAGATCGATAGCCACACTTCATTGCGGGGACAAAAAGTGCTTGAATGCTAAAATCCTAGAGTGGTCCCACAGTCGAAAACATGGTATAGCTAAAGAGGTACATGGAAGTTGGTGGTGGATTGCAGGGTTCAGAGCAGTGTCGATCCAAAATACCATTGAAAAATTCCATAATCATGTGCTTATATAGGGTCCAATCCGAGAGAAGTGTGTGGCGAAAAACTAGGCATTAAGCCTCATCCCAATCCCAAGGAGAAATCAGTTAATGAAAAGACTAGTGGTTGAAAAATCGACTACTCCCTTAAATGGAAGCATGGAGGGTTACCTTTGGTTGATAAATATGATCTGATGTAAGCTTTCCTATTTATGATTGTTTATTGTTCAGACACATCTAAGTTCTCTTTGTGGAGAGGATCTCTACTTAGTGAATATTCGTCTTTATGTTAATTCTCTTATTCTTCTCTTCGTCATTATACAAATCTTTTTTTTGATAGGGAGCTTAAATGACTTCAATAAGAAGATTTTTTATGACTCCATATCCCAATGGTCCATCACTTATCTGTAGTGATATATGTTGTCTTTTCCTTTATTTAAAGTCTTGTTGATCCTTGATTTCAAACCAAAATAAAAATAAATTTGTGGGTTACCAATATTACTCCCATTTGCAGTCTGGGGATGATTCTTGGAGTGATACCATTTAATGGTGTCATTTATGGGGATGAAAGTGAATATATCTTCCCTGGGAGAAGGACAACAAAGGAATCCAGTTTTAGATGGTGAGCTGAAGTTGGACGCATTGTTCTGACTGCTCATCTTTCACCATGGTGACTCCATTGTTTAGAAATCTATTGGTGACTCCACTGATTTCTGGTGGACAAGATTTTAGCTCAGAGGTATGCTTTCTGTGATTTTTCAAAAATAGTTTGTTTCCCTAATATAGAGCCTAGTAGAGATGAATGGGAAAGTAGCCTTCCTAAATTTCGTGGAGAAGAGTGGGAGGTACCAGCTAAACATTTGTTTTATTTTCATGATTTTATTCATCAACTTCATATCGTGCATGAAGATGTTCAGATTAAGATTTTTAGGTATTCATTAGAGGGGATTGCTCGTGATTGGTGTCGATCTCTTCACATTGCAGGCATTAGCTCTTTGACATGTTTTCATGCAGCTTTCAATTCGTTTTGTAAAGAGTATTTTTTAGCTGAACATATTTATGAAAACTGTTGTGATGAGTTTCCTTTGCTTCATAAATATTCTTCTAGTCACGAAAACAATATTTGTGATGAAGCATTTATTGAGGGAGAAAGTATTTTCCATGAAGATCAAGAGGTGTTGAATGATATTCATTATGATAGAAATAACATAGAAACATTTGGCATCATATTAGATGTATCTATTGTTTTAAATGTTTATGAAGATCAACATGTATCTTTTAAATATTATGATTTCGAAGAGCAAGTGTATACATCAGTAGATATTTCTCCTGACTATGAAGCTGAGATAAATGATAAGTTAGTTAAAAAAACTAGGGAAGATTCCTCTTTGTTTTTTCCTAGCTTTTCAGAATTGAAGGCAGATTGTTTTTGCTTCTCTTATGAAGAAAATGCAGAGGATATTTCGGTTCTTGAAACATATGTCTTTAGAATCCCTACTTATGATGAAGAATTTTTTTCAAATACTGACCAAGAACAACCAATTTTTTATGAATATCCCAACGAAGATGATGAAGAGCAGAGTTTTTCAATAGCTTCTTTGGAATCTCTTAACATGGTTCCTGTATTTGATAATTATGAATCTGATCCTTGGGAGAGCCATGGAGGAGAAAAGGAAGAGATAAATGTGCATCTTATCTCATGTCTATCACTTATAATGAGTTGATATCACCTGGGATTAGCAAGCCTGCATCAATCCTTTATCCACCTATACATGTTGAGAACATCAAACAACATGTGAGAAATGATGAAATAAAGGAGGTAACATTTTACCAGTGTAGCATGCCTTATTATAAATTTTATGACCCCGTGGGGTTATATATGGAGTTGAACTTTCCAAAAGCATTGGAGGCTGCACAATTAATCAACTTATCATCGTTTGGAAGTATTGTCAGTTTTCCAGAACATGTTTTCATTTTGATGTCATACTTCCCTTACCTTTTATGGATCATTTGAAGTGAAGAGAAGAATTATGTTACCAAACAGTTTGGGTGGCTATGGTGGAAGTTTGTTTTCACCTAAGAATTGTAAAGGTCAATTAGAGTAGGTTATTGTATATAAATAAGCTCGTGTGCAATGTTTTTAGTTTTTAGTTTTCTTTTAGTATTGGAATAAGTGACCCCATAAGCCCTAGGATAAGACACGAAAGTTGCTTGTACTTGGTAGCTCACAGGGAGCATGACATCCCTTGTGGAGCCAATGTTATCACATGAATTTGTCGTGGGTCATATGTCATTGTTTTTAAAACCTAAGTCTACACCTCTTCCCTGTATCTCTCTTTTCCGCATACCTTCCTATAAGTTTTTCCTCTTCTGTTTGATAAAGTTAGGTTGATCATGTATGTTGTATGCACAGGGAAAAACTATGAGAAAAATGCAGCATTCAATGCAATCCATTTCGGGCTTGGAATACAAGCAAGCAAATAGGTTCAATTTTCAACGGTGGAGATCCCATGTACCGATTCAGATTGACAACTCTTGTCCATTCATAGTTTCAAAGTTGCGCAAGGATTAATGACAAGACATAAGTGCCAAAGTCATGAAGTCCCGAAGCAATGAGATACTGCTTTGTCAACTAGGAGAAAGTCACTTCGGACAATATTCATGCTCGTGTTCAAAAGATCTCAAAGCCCGAAGTCCCGAAGTAATGAGAGACTGCCACATCAACCGGGATAAAGTCACTTCAGACGATATTCATGCCCGTGTTCAAAATCTCCTGAATCCTGAAGTGTCGAAGTAGAAAGAGACTGCCACGTCAACCAGGAGAAAGTTACTTCAGGATATTTTCCTGCTTTACATTCTGAACTCTTGAAGTCTGAAGTGTCGAAGTAATGAGATACTTCCATGTCGCTTCAGGCCCTACCACTCCATGGGTTTTTTTCAATTCAACACATGGCACTCATCCATCAGTAGTTGTGACATCATATAGCATCAAGCCACCATGTCACTCTAGGCCCGTACCACTCCGGGAGTTTTTCATGCTTCAAAATCCAAAACTCCCGAAGCCCAAAGTGCAGAAGTACCGAAGACACTTGGCACTCATTCGTCGGGACTTGTGGCACTCATCCATGGAGACAAGTGTCTTCCATATGGCTTGACATGTGTCACTCATCCCATGTCATTTGGTTGCATCATTCACCTATTTCCACGTAACACGTGTCACCCTTATTTCCATGACACGTTAGCACAATGACATTAGGCCACCATGTCAGAGTTGGGATATTGTCCTTCGGGAGGTATTCCTGCTCAGCATTCAAAGCTCCTGAGCACCAAAATTGGCTCCATCTCTAAACATATATTAAAGGATTATGGAGTTGGTAGGAGGATAAATTTTAGTAGGGGTGCTAAAATAGAAGGGTTACCCAGATCCTAGATTGCAGTAGATTGACAACCACACTTCATTGCGGGGACAGAACATGCTCGAACGTTAAGATTCTAGAGCAGTCTCGCAATCGAAATTATGGTATAGTGAAAGAGGTATGTGGCAGTTGGTGGTGGATTGCGGGGGTAGAAGTGGTGTGGACCCAAACCACCCTTGACAACTTTTGAAATCATGTGTTGATGTAGGGTCCATTCGATACCGGTGCATGGAAACAAAGGCAAGGCATTCCCAAATCACGGATTGCAACAAGATCGATGACCACACTTCATTGCAGGGACAGAAAGTGCTCAAACGCTAAAATCATAGAGTGTTCCCACAATAAAAACCATGGTATAGATAAATAAGTACGTGGACATTGGTGGTGGATTGTGGGGGTCAGAGTGGTGTGGATCCAAACCACCCTTTCCAACTTTCACAATCATGTGCTTATATGGGGTCCAATCTGTGAGCAACGTGTGGTGACAAACTAGGCATTAAGCCTCATCTTGATCCCAAGGATAAATCAGTTAATGCAATAAGGACTGGTGGTTGAAAAATTGACTACTCCCTTAAATGGAAGCATGGAGGGTCAGGAAGGGACAGAAAAATTTCATCCCAAAGTACCACATAGGGCAATTTTTCCTGCAGGCCGATACTGACCAGAGTTTCCTTTTGATAGAACAAACATAACATAAAGGAGAAGACACACAAAACTGGAGAAGAGGCGCCCAAGCAACAAGACATGTCTACTGTTTTGATTATAAATACGTCAGATGAATGATATGAAGAAAAAGGGGGTTTGGCCCAAGACCAGAGGAGGTTTTGAGAATGGAATGACCGTACATTTTAGTTTGTAATCCTGGAGGGGCATGTAGATGTAAATTGTATGTTATTGAAGATTCATATGAGTTGTTTCATCAGATTTTCCTTCTATGTTATTTGTTCTATTCTTCGTCTTGTTTGAATGTATTGTTGATTTTAAGGATCCGTCCTTTGGTTGATATATTCTTGATGCAGTAGAGGATATGTTGTAATATTGCCTATTTATCATTGTTTACTATTCAGACACATCTAAGTTCTCTTTGTGGAGATGATCTATGTTTAGTGAATATTCGTCTTTATGTTAATTCTCTTATTCTTCTCTTCACCATTATACAAATATTTTATCTGATAGAGATATTAAATGCCTTCAATGAGCAGATTGTTTATGACTCCATAGCCCAATGGTCCATCATTGATCTGCAGTGATATCTGTTGTCTTTTACTTTCTTTAAATCCATGTTGATCCCTGATTTCAAACCAAAATAAAATCAATTTGTGTGTTACCAAGATTACTCCCATTTGTAGTATGGGGGTGACTCTTGGAGTGATAACACATTCCTCACCACTTGGTAGAGGAGAACCTCTAAACATTTCGCTATTTTCCTCTCTTTCTCTTTTTTACTCATGCGGTACACTCGGAGGAGGATTCTTATGGATGTTTTTTCTCTCTTGGATGGTTATTTTATGAAATTAGGGTTTTGATCCTCTTGCTACTTGGAAGAAGTAAGTAATTTTCTGCAATTTATGTTTCTTGCTATTGCTAAAGGTTAAATTGCTATATTTTTGCAAGTTTTCTTGTCTAGTTGAAACCCTAAGAGGGAGACAAAAGTGTTTCTCTCCCTCACAAAGTATTTATCTGTCCAATTTTATGAAGCATTATTTTATAGGGTTAAAATCCTAAGGCCCAAAAGTGCTTTCACTTTAGGGTTTTAACCCTAGCCTTTGATCCTTGGCCTAAGTGGAACATAGAGAAGGGAAAAACAACACCTAGGGCCCAAGAGTGTTTGCACCCTAGGTACCTTCTTCTTCAAACTATAAAACCTAAGGACAAAGACTTTTTGCACCTTAGGGTTTATACCTAATGTCTCTTGTTTCATCTAGTTCAATATTCAATTTAATGCATTTGTGACTCCATGAGCCCTAGACGACAACAACACTAGTCTAGAGGTTTTCTTGTGGTTGAAGTACCTATTAAAATCAATATTTTTTTCTCTCAAAGACTTTACTAACTTTACTAAACCTAAATTTAAAAAATTATCACTATTTATTGTTGCTATTATAAGAGTTTGCTACAACCACTGAAAATTACCTTAATTTGCTACAAACACTCATTTACAAGTGGTGTAAACTACTCATAAAATACTTCTAGCAATTGGATAATGTTATGCTTGTTGAATGCTTTCTTTTCATGGTGAATTGATATATCTATGAGTAATTTTATTTTTTGTTGTTGCAATATATTAATTGTTGTTATACCACTAGTTTATTGTTGTAATTTTCAATAGCCATAACATTCATTGATTGTCTAGTTTCTAAAAGGTCATTATTGCACTCTATAACCTAGTAATTGTCTATTCTATGTTGCAAATTATTTATTTTCTCATATAGGTACAACAATTAGCCCATTTTCTTCCATCCCTTTCCTAGACCTAGACCTAACAAATAGGTGATGAATATAGGGTTTTGTAGTCTTGAATAATCTTTTTATTTGATCCCTTGAGGTCACCAGAGTATCCTACCTTGTGGTGGACCTCTTCCATCACTAAAACGAGGGAAGTATCTACTTAGGTGACAGTGATATATTCTTCCATAGTTACACAATATTTGGGATCTTGTGGAGGGATTTGCACACATACAAATCATGTGATAACATTTTGGTGTTCTTGTAGAGTACAATTGAGTCATTCTCCCTATGACATTTTCTGGTAAACTTATCCCAAATCCCTTATCTCAAAAATTTACTCGGTGACTCCACTAAGGGTAGAATCCCTCGCCTTTGATGATCCTAAAGGGACCATATAGCAACTCCACAAATATTACTGGTTGATAGCATCAACCAGAACCTTAATAGAAGGTTTTCCAACCCTCTTAACACTTACAAGAGAAGGCTTCTTCACAACTTTCATGTGGTTAAATATTTTTTTTGTGGAAAGTTTCCCTGATCTCCAATGGCTCAAAATCAATGGGTATGTAATATCTTCAAGCCATTGGACATGTATGCAATCCCATGGTATCCTCGTAATATTCCTTAGTAGTTCGAAAAATGGTTTCCCAAGTTTTCCGATAATGATGTGACTATTATTGAAGAGCACCTAGATAACTTTTGGTCCTATTTCCAACTTTGTCCAGTAAATGATGATGTTGAAGATGTAGTGATGAAACATTTATCTTCCACCTTTATTGATGTAGTGATGAAACATTTCTCTTCCACAAGAGTATTAAAAACTAGGATTCCTTTGAAGAGATCTTTATAAAAAGATAGGGTACTAAAGAACATCCTAACATGTTGTTCTTGTGACTTACTAAAATAAAATAAAAAGATAATGAAATTGTCAAGGATTTTGACACCATATTTGAAAATTTTCTTCAAAAAATTCCTAAAAATATTTCCCCCGAGAGAGAACCTATTATTTTTCTTTATACTAATTTCTTTCTAGGACATTTTGGATTCATTCTCAAGGAAAATATCTCAAATACCCTTGAAGAGGCCCAAGAATTGGCTGCAAGTATTGAGGCTAATCTTTCATCATGTAAAGTAGAACCTTTCTATTCCCTAAGAACCAAGGATGAAATAAAACCAAGGAAATTACACAATACCAAGCCCACCCAAGAGATAAGTGCTCCATGGGCACACAAGATCGAAGAAGCAATAAATAACCTCACCCAAAATCAAATCCTATTAATGAACAAGATCACTGACCTAGAAAGGGTCCAACAACAAGCTATTAGGCATCCTTTTAAGAGCTACCCCCAAAGACATATCCAAGCATGGAAACCTAGGCCCCCAAATGAATAAAAATTTCCTAATATTCTAGATACTTCTAACATTATATATCAAGAAGAGAGTCCTTGGTGTTTTCCTTGTGGGAATCCACATTGGGAACATGAGTTCCCAAGGAATAATGATGTGGGGCCTGACCACATGAATTTTCTTGATACCATGGACTCCATATTTTCTATTCCCCCCAAAGAGTTCCTAAAAATCACACAAGACCGACTTGAGGAGGGTTAGAAAGAAGCTACAAGGAGGGCTAGGATGGACATACTAAGCCAAATGCATGAGGAATCAAAGGAGAGGCTTAGGAAGAAATAATTACAAGTATACATTGGAAAAAGGAATATGCCCCAAGCTCCTCCCAATGACCCTAGATTTCCTCGTCTAAGGCCTTGTCCAACACCTAAGGATAGTGTTCATCCTAATTCCACTTTGCCAAGAAATTATGACATATACTTGAATGTTGACATAAATAGTGTCCTGGAAAAGATAATTGTACCTATATCTCTAACAAAAATGATTAATATTCCTTTGATAAGAAACAAGGTAAAGAAATTATTTAGGGTACAAGGGGAACCTGGAGACCCTCATGTGTTTATAAAAGAAAATCATTATATACCACACTATGATGAAAATCCACCCTTTTACATCACCATAAAGTTAAATAAGAAGTGGCTAAACAAGTGTATCCTTGTTTCTGGGCATCTACAAACATTATGGCCTTGAAAGAAATGAGGCAAATAGGCTTGGAAGTCACAAGACCTTATGGGAATGTCTACAGGAATGAATCCAAGGATATTAGTACATATGGATTGATAGAAAATTTAGAAGTTCTCCTTGTAATATGTTCTAACATAATATTTTTTATGGACATTGTGGTTGTAGATATCCTAGACATTTGGGGGATGATTTTGTCTAAGATGTTTGTTGTAATATTGGGTGGAAAATTACAGATGGACTTATATTATGCCACTATACCCATAGGATATGAACCCCATGTCTTCCTATACAATCAACCAATCACAAGAGACCATGTTGAATAAATTGATATTGGCCCTAAAAATGATTGTCCCTCATAATACTTCCATGAGGAATCCATGGATTCCCCTCTTGATTTTTTTTCGGATGATATTCCTTTCACCAAAGAAAATGATATTGATGGTATAGTGTGGCACAAAATGGAAGACTACCAAAATAAACTAGAAAAATCAAAGACAAAGTGGTTGGATCCATCAGATATCGAAGAAAGGTGATAAAGAGATGTTGAGTAAATTTAGTCAAGAAGATACTCTTAAAACGAATTCCCACCCACCTCCCTTGAAGCAATATACTAGAGTGATTCAATAAATGATTGATATCAAGGAGGAGGATTATAAACAAGGAGAATTTGTCTTAGTGTGGGACAAGAGGAAATGCCATCCCAATACATGCAAGGAATTTGATAAGTTTTGGCTAGCCCCCTACAAGATTCAAAATAAGTCCCTCAATGATTCCTACTATATATCCACACTAGAGGGAAGGTGATGTCCACTACCTATTAGTATATCACTTCTCAGGCCCCATCATGGGGAGGAGACTTGACTTCTTCATTGTAGTTTTAGATTAGTTAGGTTAGGTAGGGAATTTTGCATCCTGC
>JZKD02S0611963.1:706699-740738 GCA_000966675.3 Picea glauca | reverse complement strand
CCAAGCCCACCCAAGAGATAAGTGCTCCATGGGCACACAAGATCGAAGAAGCAATAAATAACCTCACCCAAAATCAAATCCTAATAATGAACAAGATCATTGACCTAGAAAGGGTCCAACAACAAGCTATTAGGCATCCTTTTAAGAGCCACCCCCAAAGACATATCCAAGCATGGAAACTTGGGCCCCCAAATGAATAAAAAGTTCCTAATATTCTAGATACTTCTAACATTATATATCAAGTAGAGACTCCTTGGTGTTTTCCTTGTGGGAATCCACATTGGGAACATGAGTTCCCAAGGAATAATGATGTGGGGCCTGACCACATGAATTTTCTTGATACCATGGACTCCATCTTTTCTATTCCCCCCAAAGAGTTCCTAAACATCACACAAGACCGACTTGAGGAGGGTTATAAAGAATCTACAAGGAGGGCTAGGATGGACATCTTAAGCCAAATGCATGAGGAATCAAAGGAGAGGCTTAGGAAGAAATAATTACAAGTATACATTGGAAAAAGGAATATGCCCCAAGCTCCTCCTAGTGACCCTAGATTTACTCGTCAAAGGCCTTGTCCAACACCTAAGGATAGTGTTCATCCTAGTTCCACTTTGCCAAGAAATTATGACATATACTTGAATGTTGACATAAATAGTGTCCTGGAAAAGATAAATGTACCTGTATCTCTAACAAAAATGATTAATATTCCTTTGATAAGAAACAAGGTAAAGAAATTGTTTATGGTACAAGGGGAACCTGGAGACCCTCATGTGTTTATAAAATAAAATCATTATAGACCACACTATGATGAACATCCACCCTTTTACATCACCGTAAAGTTAAATAAGAAGTGGCTAAACAAGTGTATGTTTGTTTCTGGGCATCTACAAACATTATGGCCTTGAAAGTAATGAGGCAAATAGGCTTGGAAGTCACAAGACCTTATGGGAATGTATACAGGAATGAATCCAAGGATATTAGTACATATGGCTTGATAGAAAATTTAGAAGTTCTCCTTGTAATATGTTCTAAGATAATATTTTTTATGGACATTGTGGTTGTAGATATCCTAGACATTTGGGGGATGATTTTGTCTAAGACGTTTGTTGAAATATTGGGTGGAAACTTACAGATGGACTTATATTATGCTACTATACCCATAGGATATGAACCCCATGTCTTCCTATACAATCAACCAATCACAAGAGACCATGTTGAATAAATTGATATTAGCCCTAAAAATGATTGTCCCTCATAATACTTCCCTAAGGAATCCATGGATTCCCCTCTTGATTTTTTTTCGGATGATATTCCTTTCACCAAAGAAAATGATATTGATGGTATAGTGTGGCACAAAATGGAAGACTACCAGAAGAAACTAGAAAAATACAAGGACAAAGTGGTTGGATCCATCAGATATCGAAGAAAGGTGATAAAGAGATGTTGAGTAAATTTAGCCAAGAAGATACTCTTAAAATGAATTCACACCCACCTCCCTTGAAGCAATATGCTAGATTGATTCAATAAATGATTGATCTCAAGGAGGAGGATTATAAACAAGGATAATTTGTCTTAGTGTGGGACAAGAGGAAATGCCATCCCAATACATGCAAGGAAATTGATAAGTTTTGGCTAGGCCCCTATAGGATTCAAAATAAGTCCCTCAATGATTCCTACTATATATCCACACTAGAGGGAAGATGATGTCCACTACCTATTAGTATATCACTTCTCAGGCCCCATCATGGGGAGGAGACTTGACTTCTTCATTGTAGTTTTAGATTAGTTAGGTTAGGTAGGGAATTTTGCATCCTGCATTGCATTTGTATATATGATTTGCATCATGCATTCATGCTAGTATAGTATTGAATCTCTTATGAACATTGGTTTACCTAGTCTTATATTATGTTTTGATTTGCATGGCCCTGATATGGTTCTTTGAAAAATGTCCTCGGTTTTCACCCAAGACATTGTGCCCTTATTGTGAGACTTTGGCATGTGTGATGCAGAGCAGTGGGTCATCTGGTGACTTGGAACCTTCCTACATGAGCTCTCACATCTTCGGGACCTTGGATGATGGACGTGTGGGCTTGGTTTTGACATATTTGGTCATGATGGCACACAGATGGGCTAAAATCCCACATGTTGGGTAGTGTACCCCAGGGCATGTTTCTCACTGAATCGAGGATGTTGTAACATTTGGTAGTCGAATACCATGAAAATACAAGATATAACTTCTTCCACCTTGGACACAGTGCCCTAGATCCTTGACGTTGTCCTCCATTTTATGATGATGTCACCTTCTAGGGTTTTATGATGATGGGGTTTGATGTCACTTGGGGTGACATTGATGATAGATCATGGCCATAGACATGGAGACACACCATTTCCATCATTACACCTTGATATTATTCCACGTGGCCTTGAGAGGCCCTCCTTTTCCTTTGGGAGGTTTAATGTCACCACACACGTGGTATTACAATGGATTATTTTCATGTTTTACAATTTGTAGAGTTTTTTTAAGGGGTCAACCCCACTTAAATCATGGATTATTTTTCATTTCACTTTATCTTGTGGACAAATTTATAGGTTTTACGTTATATAAAGAGGCTAGCACTAGGATCATTCTTTTATATGTGAGCAGGCTCACATATATGTGAGCCTGCTCACATATATGTCTACCAGGTAGAGGAGAACCTCTAAAAATTTCGTTATTTTCCTCTCTTTATCTCCTTTACTCATGCACTACACAGTTTTAGTCTACACTTGGAGGAGGATTCTTATGGATGTTTTTTCTCTCTTGGATGGTTATTTTCTACAATTATGGTTTTGGTGCTCTTGCTACTTGGAAGAAGTAAGTAATTTTTTGCAATTTTATGTTTCTTACTAATGCTAAAGGTTAAATTGTTATCTTTTTGCAAGTTTCCTTGTCTAGTTGAAATGCTAAGAGGCAGACATAAGTTTTTCTCTCCCTCACAAATTATTTATTTGTCCACGTTTGTGAAGCATTATTTTCTAGGGTTAAAATCCTAAGGCCCAAAAGTGCTTTCACTTTAGGGTTTTAACCCTATCCTTTGATCCTTGGCCTAAGTTTAACATAGAGAAGGGAAAAACAACACCTAGGGCCCAAGAGTGTTTGCACCCTATGTACATTCTTCTTCAAAGTATAAAACCTAATGCCCAAGAGTGTGTATACCTTAGGGTTTAGATCTAACCTCTCTTGTTGCATCTAGTTCAATATTTAAGCTAATGCATTTGTGACTCCATGAGCCCTAGAGGACAAAAACAATAGTATAGAGATGTTCTTATGGCTGAAGTATCTATTAAAATCAATATTATTTTTCTCTCAAACATTTTACTAACTTTCCTAACCCTAACTTTATAAAACTATCATTGTTTAGTGTTATTGTTATAAACGTTTGCTAAAACCACTGAAAATTACCTTAGTTTGTGCCAAACACTCATTTACAAGTGGCTTAATGATCTGCAAATGAAAGGTTTATAGCCTATCCATCTCACCAACACGAAAATATCTGTAAAAAAATTCAACTTAAGATCCTTTGAAGACAGAAAAGACTCAACCAACCAAACCACAACTCGATTCAACCTAAATAAGAATGAAGTCAGCTACCCAGAAGTCTATTAAGAATATGAGCCAGAATAGAGGCAAGTCGAATCACAATATGAGTTGGAATAGAGGCAATTCGAGTCGAAATACAAGCAAGTCACCCAAGTCAAATTGACCCAAGTCGAGTCGACCAAACGAGAGAAACTGAATAAAAGAGACACTAGTCAAAGTGTAGGCAGATTGGGTTGACCATGGATGATTTTCAGTTGAATGAGGAAGGGGAAATCGACCAAGAAAGAATCCAGTTCAAAGAGGGTCAATCCATGGCTAAATAAAATAACTAAGAGGCAAATTCGACAACCAATAATGAAAGGAAACCATCTGCATGTCGAAATCAATGACCAAAAACTGAGAAGAAAATCCTAGGGGCGAGTTTTATCATGATTGGCATGCAATAACATCTAGGAGACTATTCTTAATAACCCATGATGTATAAAAATTCCCAGGATTACTTTTGGAAACCCAGAGCAACAAAAAATATGAGAAAGTTGATTTGGGCCTTTGGTGACAAAGAAAAATGTATGGAAGTCAACTTGGGCATCCATGAACAATGCAAAAACATACAGAAGTCGATCTAGCATTCGACGACGGAGGAAAAACGTTTTGGGGTGAATTTGATAGACAACGAAGGGGGGAAAATGTGTAAATGGTTCATGGGCATCTAATAAGAACCCTAACAATCCCAAGCTTTGATATATATGATACCTATGCTTTGTGGGAAAAGGAAAAATTCCCAGCAAGTTGAGAATATCCCCAATGACTCAAAAACAAAATCAAAAACTTCTAAGAAAATTAGCAAGGGATCAAAATAGAGCGTCTTTGATTTGCAACTTATGAATCAACGTATGGGTAAGGTTAAAGAGTCATTATTCTGGTTTATTGACCCATGAGAACCCTATTAACATAAAATGAACTCAACTTAGTGGTATGTAGTTCTCATCGCTAAAACATACACATTCGACCATTAAATTACAATGCACACTATTTACCATTCATAAACAAATATAAACCACGATAATCATCACACATAATCTTAGAATTTACCTTGGAAACCCAAATGGGAAAACCAACATTCTTTTGGCTTTGACCAGGCTCTTATTTATTCAACAATGGGTAAGTTGCAAGCTCTCTGGTTCATCTTTATTCTCCTTAGTGACATCTGGGAAGCCTCTCTACATCATTCATAGTCAAAGAACCCCTTTCTCATTGTGGGGATATATCATATAGAATGTTGAGTCAACTAGGACGATAGCTAGAAGGTCGGGAATCCCCAATGCTTCAACTTCTCTCCACTATGTCTCTCCTTCATTTCTTTATTTTTTGTGTTTTTATCCCACGTGGAAAAGGTATTATGAGATTCTCATTATTCCTTTACATACAATAATATAATACCCAAATTTACATACATTACATACAAAATGGACATCAATTGTGATGGCATGGGGCCCTTCATGCCAACAAGTTGATTTCCTTCATCATCCATAGCCTTAAAAATTCTTGTGCTGGTCATATTAGAGTCATGTTTCGATAGCCAATTGTTTTTGTCGGATCCAATTTGTATCACACCTCCCCATTGGGAGGATTTTGGTCCTCAAAAGATGCCAAGGATAGTGAGGGAACTTTCTTACAATCGGGTTCCTCTCATACCACTTTGATTTCCTTGTAGTCTTCCCTTTGAGACTAATCTGCCACATTTCTTGTTTTCCTCTGTGATTCGTCCACTCCTTATGTTGCGACACTGTGTCTTCCTTCAACTCCTCAATTCCATGAAGTGTAAGGTCTTCAACAGTCGAAAGAACCTGATGTTATTCCTCCTCATCCCGCATGGAAGGATCAAACAACTTCAAATACTCCATGTTCACCACAAAGTCGATCTACATATAAGGTGGAAGTTTCAACCTAAAGGCATTCTTATTCACTGGGCACTCAATGATCTCAAATGGTCTATATCTAAGGGGCTTGAGTTTCTTTGTTTCTCCTTGCAGTCATTCCTTACAAATATGGATCCACACCTTGTCTCCAGCATGGAATTTATGATCCTCCTTGTGTTGATCATGCCTCGATTTATACAACTACTGACTCTTATTGAGCTACTCCTAAGCCTTTAGATGTATATTATTGATCTTACCCATGAATGTACTTACCTTGTGTTCTTCTCCTTATATTTTTTCTTCTTCCTTATACTATCCATAAACAATATCAAATGGTGAAGGGGGTAAATAACCAAAACACGTCTCGAAAGGAGACTTATTGGTGGAAGAATGAGGTGCTCTATTGTAAGAATGTTGAATGTAGACTATTTGTTCATTCCAAGTATTTGGATGCATGTTGTTGTAACCTATCAAAAATTGTACCAGTGTCATGTTTACTACCTTAGTTTTTCCATCAGTTTGAGGATAGAAGGTGGTGGAGTAATTCAACTTGGTGTCCATTCTTTCCCAAAGTGATTTCCAAAATCAGCCCAAGAACCTATTGTCCCGATAATATATAATGGAAGTTGGAAATATAAATGTACCCAAACATGGCTGAAAAATAGTGCAGTTGCTTCTCGTCCAGAGAATGTCTTCTTACAGGGAATGAGCACACCTATTTTTCTAAAATGGTCCACCACAATGAACAAGTAGTCATGGCCTCTACGAGTCATAGGTAAACCTCCAAAAAAATCCATGGAGATGCTCTCCCAAGGCCTATTTTCTACCGAAAATGGCATGTACAAGCCACGGTTTTGGTTTCTTAGCTTGCTAGTGATGTAAAGAACACAACCTCTAACAAAATTTTCTACCTGGTCCTACATATTTGTCCAATATACATGTCACTGCAGATTCGACACTGTCGTTTTCATGCCAAAATGTCCAACAACCCTAGAAGTGTGTGCCTCTCTCATCAACTGAAATCTTATGTCCTGGGGTATGCATAGTTTGTCCATCTTGTACAACAACCCATCTTGGAGGTGGCATTCATTTCCTTCCATGAAAACGACTACCCTCTCTATTATCTTCTTGTAGAATTCTTTGATGTCTTCATCTCCCTCATAATATTCACTCAGAATATCATGAGTGAAAGGCTCAAGATTCATTATCATTCCAATTGTTGAATTCTTCTTCAGTGGTTGTCGAGAGAGTATGTTTTCTAGTCTATTCATTAATCCTTTATTTTACTTAATCAATAAACAAAATTGATGCAAGAAACCTAACCACTTGTAATGCCTCACCTATTGCATCTTTCTCTGACTATATAGATACTAAATAGGTTGATGATCTTCAATTATTTACTACTTGTACAATTGCAAAGAGTTATTTATCATACATGGGATAGTCAAGAACTACTTCATTAAACAACTATGCATGGTAGCACATAGGGCTTCCTCCTTGCATGAGTATTTCTCCTAATGCATATCCACTAACATCAATTTTTGGCTCAAAATGTCTTTGTAAGTTCGGCATGGCTAAGATTGGAGCCTCACTGATTCTCTTCTTCGAGTCTTTAAATTATCTTTGTTTTTTCTTTCCCCAATTGAAATTTCTTTCCTTTGGCAGTTATGGAATGCAATGGAACTGCTACTATAGAGAAATTTACATTGAATTTACTCAAATATTGAGTTTCTCCCATGAAACTCCTGACCTATATCACATTGGTGGGAATAGGCCATTGGGTGATGGATGCAATCTTATCCAGATATACCCTTAGCTTTCTTCCTCCAATCACATGCCCAAGATATGTCAAGGAAGCCTTCCCAAACTCACACTTCTGCAAGTTGGAAATCAATTGAGTCTTCTTCAAGGTCTCTAATACCTGTGTCACGTGTGAGAGGTGCTCTTGCCAAGTGTTGCTAAATATTAATACGTCATCAAGATATACTATTACAAAAGAGTCAATGAAGGGATGTAGTACATCATTCATAAATCTCATAAATTTTGAAGGTGCATTGCATAATCCAAAAGGAATTACTAGCCACTCATATAAACCTTGTATGGTTTTGAACGTTGTATTCCATACATCTTTTGATTTTATCCTCACTTGGTGGTAACCTGATTTGAGGTCCACCTTGGTGAATAATTTGTCTTGTTGTAGTTGGTCCAACATGTCATCAATCCTTGGAAAAGGATATCTATTCTTGATGGTGATCTTGTTTAGGGCATGGTATTCAATTCACATTCTCCAACTTCCATCTTTATTTGGCACCACGATGATGGGTGAACCACATGGTGATGTACTAGGTATGATGACTCCCTTCTCCAACAAATGCTACAACTTATTCTTTACTTCATCTTCTTCGATGAAGGACTGCCTATAAAACCCAATGTTAGGTAGTGGTAACTCCAACAACAACTGAATCTCATTTTAAACCTCTCTCTTGGGTGGCAGTTTTCGAGGCTCTTGAAACACTTCCCTGTAGTATTCAACCAGTTTTTTTATTTGTTGACGCTACTTGCCACTACATCCTTCCAAGGAATCCTTCATCTCCAACTCATTTCCTTCTTTTTTACGTTTTCCTTCTCTCAAAAACAACAAGACAAACTTCCTTGTACTTACCATGATTCTTCTTTTCTGATTAGCACTGATTAGAGAGACATTATCTTTATCCTGTTGTGCATTTATGGCATAAGATTTTCCATTCTTGACTAGCCTATATTGGTTTGCTCTCCTTCTGAAAATGGAATACCTCACATACAAATATGGACTTCCCAAGATGACTCCACATATGTTTAGAGGAACCACATTTGCAACTAATTCATCAACAAAATTCGGATTGATGGTGAACTTAAATTTGCACTGCTTGCTCACTTTAAATTCCACATATTTCCTTAACTAGCCCAAGGGTTATGGATGTGGATGTTCTTAATTCTCCAACCGAAGATTCTCAACCAATTTTGCAGATATCAATTTGGATTGTGAACCTGGATCGTAAAACCAATCTACCTTTATTTGCTTCATGTGGATTTTAATGTAGAAAATTTCACTCATTACCTTATCTTCCTTGTGAATACAACTAAATAATGCTACCTATTTCTAAATATTAGTGCAGTTAATCTTCCCTTCCAGTTCTGATGTGATCTCCACCCGTTCCTTGGCATCCACTGATATTAATTCTTTCTTCTTCTATTTTTCTAAAAATATTTGGGGTGCTTCTCAGGGTACAATTTCCAACAATTCTCCTTAGTGTGTCCCTTTTGATCACATCCTTTATATTTTTGGATGGAAGTCATTTATTCTTGTTTTTCTACCACGATCTTCTTCTGATTCCAATTTTTTTTCCCTCTTCCTCTGTTGCTCTTGTGGTTCTACTTTCTTGTGAGGATTTGTTTGTTGCTTCCACTTGTTTCCTTCAAGGTATTGTGCTTGAATACTGGCCTCATCAATTGTATTCGGTGTGAATAAAATTAGCTTCCTATGAATCAGAGGCAACAATTCCCCCAAATAATTGACCAACATGTATGGACTTTTGAGAGAGACTCCCATCTGAATTTCTCTCTTCCTAAACTCTGTCGTGAACTCCTGCATTGATTGTCCTTTTCTCTATCTGAAGTAATGCCATATTATTTATTGGTGTTCCTCATACCCTATTGGATAAAATTGATATTTGATCATGTTTTTGAACAATTCCCATCCAGTCACTGAGGGTTCATTTCCTAGTTCTTTTCTTACTGCATCACTCTCCCACCATGTCAAAGAATGGCCTTTAAGCTTCAACTGAGTAAAATAAATATTTTGTTTTATAGTTACTTCATGCACATTGAAGTAAAACTCCATCTATTGTAGCCATTGGTTCAACATGATAGCATTCACTTCCTTGACATATGGCTTGATGTCCACCTTAGCCTCTACACGAAAGGTACCAATATCTTGTTGTAGCTAAACTCACCCATCTATGGATCAGAGTTACGCTCTATCTTTCTCTTATTTTCTTCCTTCTCGGGGCCTTCATGCTCTTCATCAGTTGATGGTGTTTCCTTTCACTTTGCTTCCAATATCTATGACACCATTTATGTCAATGTGGCCAAACTCTGCTAAAATCGACCCAACCTAATCCTAGGATATTATTCCTCTTATCCTTCATAATGTTCCCCTAACATTCTTTATGCTCTAACTTTCTCTAGCCCTGGAAAGAACTATTGTCCCTTTCTTTTGTAATCACTATAATTACTTACCATACATGTATCAATAAATGCATTCGAACTTCTACTCTGATACCATCTGATTCGTAAATGGAAGGTTTATAGCCTATATGTCTCACCAACACGGAAATATTTATAAAACAATATAAATTAAGATCCTTTGAATATGGAAAACACTATACCAGTCAAACCACAAGTCGAGTCGACCTGAATAAGAATCAATTCAACTACCCATAACTCTATTCAGAGTATGAGTTAGAATAGAGGCAAGTCGAATCAAAATCCAAGCAAGTTGACCAAGTCAAATTGAGTCAAGTCGGGTTGACCAAATGAGACAAACTAAATAAAAGAGACCCCGGTCGAAGTGTGGGCAGATTGGGGTTTAATATGGATGGTTTTTGGTCGAATGAATAAGGGTAAATCGAACAAGAAAGAAGCCAATTCGAATAGGGTCGACCCGTGGCTAAAGAAAATAACTAAGAGGTATATTCGACAACTAATAATGAATGGAAACCCTCAACACGTCGAAATCAATGACCAACAGCTCAGAAGAAATTCCTAGGGGGAAATTTGATCACTAATGGCATGCAAAAACGTTTGGGAGACTATTCTTAATAACCCATGATGCATAAAAACACCCAGGGAAATTTTTGGCAACCCAGAGAAACAAAAAACGTGGGCAAGTCGATGTGGGCCTTCGATGACAAAGAAAAACGTATGGAAGTCAAATTGTGAATCCACAGAAAACAAAAAACATATAGAAGTCTATATGGCATTCGACGATGCAGGAAAAACGTTTTGGGGAAAATATGATAGCCAATGGAGGGGGGAAATGTGTATATGGTCTGTAGGAGGATAATAAGCACCTCAACAATCCCATACTTCGATATTTATGACCTATATGCTTTGTGGTCAAAGGAAAAACACCCAAAAAGTCGAGAATATCCCCAACAACTCAAAAACAAAATTAGAAACTTCTAAAACAATAGAAACTGATTAGAACATAGGGTCGTCGATTTGCAACTTCAGAATCAATGCATGGGTGAGATTAAAGAGTCATTATTCTGGTTTATTGACCCATGAGAACCCTATTAACATAAAATGAACTCAACCCAATGGTATGTAATTCTTGTTGCTAAAACATACAGAGTTGACCATTAAATTATAGTGCACACTATTTACCATTCATAAAAAAAATATAAACCATGATAATAATCACACATAAACTCATAATTTACCCTAGAAACCCAAATGGGAAAACCAACATTCTTTTGGCTTTTGCCAGGTTGTTATTTATTTATCAATGGGCAAGTTACAATCTTTGTGGTTCATCTTTATGCTCCTCAATGGCATATAGGCAACTTCTCTACATCATTCACAACCAAAGAACCTCTTTCTCATTGCGGGGATACATCATATAGAATGTTGAGTCTACTAGGAGGATAGATGGAAGGTTAGGCATCCCCAACTCTTCAAGTTCTCTCCAATTCGTCTCTCCTTCATTTCTTTAAATGTTTGTCTTTTTATCCCACATGGAAAAGGTATTATGAGAGTCTCATTATTCCTTTACATACAATAATATACTACTCAAGTTTACATAAATTACATACAAAATTGACATCAATCATGATGGCATGGGGCCCTTCATGCCAACAAGTTGATTTCCTTCATCATCCATAGCCTTAAAAATTTATGTGTTGATCATCTTAGAGTCATGTGCCGATAGCCAATTTTTTTTGTCGGAACAGATTTGGATCACTTAAACTACTCAGAAAATACTTCTAGTAATTAGATATTGTTATACTTGTTGAATGCTTACTTTTCATGGTGAATTGCTATATTTCTGAGTACTTTTGTTTCTTGTTATTACAACATATTAATTTTTTATATACAACTGGTTTATTTATGTATTTTGAAATATCCATAGCATTCATTGATTGTTTATTTTTTAAAAGGTCATTATTGCACTCTATATCCTGGCAATTGTCTATTATATGCTGCAAATTGTTTATTGTTTTGTACAGGTACAACAATTACCTCGTTGTCTTCCATCCCTTTCCTAGACCTAGACCTAACAAACATGTGATCAAGATAGGGTGTTGTGCGCTTGACTAATATTTATATTTGATCCCTTGAGGTCACCAAGGAATTCTCCCTTGTGGTGGACCTCTTCCATCACTAAAATAATGGAAGTCTCTACTTAAGTGACAATGGTAGATTCTTCCATAGTTACACAATATTTGAGATGTTGTGGAGGGATTTGCACAAGTACAAATCTTGTGATAACAATCAGAACAAACATGAATCTTAAGTAAGGATGAAAACACAAGTACTCTCAAATTTTGCAGTCAACCCTTTTATTCCTTGTCGTACTATCTTATGTATTGAATTAGCTCCGTTTTTTTTCTTTTCTGCAATAAAATAATTGAAAATTAGTGTTTCATGTGATAATTAAGTTTGTTGTACATAAAATAATAAATGAATGATTACATACCTATGATGCACATTTATGTTGGGATGGCTCCTCCTGCAAAGCAATTAGCTTCATTTCTTTTACCATCTCCTTGTACATTTTTTTGGTCATCCCTAATAGCATGTATTCGTTTTCCCCTCATTTGTCCCTTGGAATTTACGTAATCTTCTTGAAAAACGAAAAGAACAATAATTTTTTTTAAATTGACATGAAAGTAAATATAGAAAATGAATTAGTTTGGTAATTTTGGGGACATGTTATATAAAAAACATGTTTAGTAATAATACTTTTTAAATTATTATTTTGTGTTATTGTAAGTTTTTTTAATTGCAAGTCTCACAGGTGTCATTGAACATTTCTCCAGAAACACTTGTTGTAGTTTATATATAGTTTGATACTTGGATTCATTGAGATGATTTTTGTATTATAAGTGGAAAGTATGTATATACGGTGTTTTCACTATATCCCTCAAAGTTTTGTTAAACAATTATCCCTTCTTGTTAACTTCTAGCACCACTCCAAATGAACAGAGGACCAAGCCATCATCATTTACATCCTTCGTAATTTTTATCTTCTTAGGACAACATTTTGTTCTCTTTCTATTGGTCCCTACACAACATTTAAAAAATGTGAAATTGAGTATTTAAAACATATTAGCGATTAATGTTAAGAAATTCATTTTTAGTAAAAAGTTAAAGAAAAACTTCATGTTGATTACCTTTTGATCCACCTAATTCCTCACTTTGCAACATTTCCATAAATCGTTTACGCTCTTTTGCACTCGGAATGCAAACAATCTTATCGATTTTCTTCAATTTTTTTCTCTGCATAACACACCTTAACCAATACACATCATTAATTCAAACCTACAGATAATTCAAAATTATTAAATTTTTAATAAAACTTAAATAAATTTCATTTCTCTCTTGTTGGGATGAGCTACCATCATGTTCACTGCAATAAGTTTTTTTCCTTGAACTTCTATTGGCCATCTTCTATAAAAAATAAAAAATAAACAAGAATCATTATATATAAAAATTACGAAATGTTTTTTACAAAATAAGATTTTGGTGTGTATAATAAAATAGTACGAACTGATGCATTAAGCATATGTATACACACTAATATATGAAAATCATGCTCTTACAAAATAAAAAAATGTGTTGTTTACAAATTGCTATATTCACACATTGCTATATAAATTAATAAAATCACTAGTGCTTCATTACTGTTTATTGTGCAACATCGAACTTGTGAACAAATTTAAAACATGACTCTTTCGATATGAAAAACAATGCTATTTTCATTTTAAACGTAGGGGTGTTGTTGACAAGAACATGCACACTGCTAACTACGAAAGATTTTTTAAAAGAAAGATGATAGTGATAGGGTTTGGGATCCAATGCAATGAGTGGTCCTATTGCAATGGATAACAAACTCCCTACAAGTAAACAAACCCTATAAAAATCTATTGCTTCAAAAAAAATCTCATTGTGAAATATAGAGTGGGAAACTAAGAGAAATAACAAGGAAGCTAGGGCTTCCAATACCAAAGGTAACTATGAAACACTTTTATTTTTTTGAGAATGCACTAAAAATTGTTTGAATCGAATAGGGGAAATATTGAGGTGATTAATAGAATGAAATCACATACCTGTAATTTCTCCTCTGCAGATTTGTATGTGACCTATGGTGATCCCTTACAAATTTGGCTCTTAAAAAAAATCCACCCACTCCAAAGTCTTTGTTGGTAAATCTCTCTTGCAAAAATCTCCCCTCTAAATTTTGACAAAAGAATGAGATAATGATTAGGGTTTCATTTATAAACACATACATTTAGAGAAAATGAAATTCCTGCGCATTTTTTCGTTGTATATTTCGGCACATTTATGATAAATGCAAGTGCCATTTTTTTTGTGATTCACTTTTCCAATGTGATATACTATTTATAGCGCACAAGTGTGATTGTTACGTAAAAAAACATCGATGAACAATTTAATTGATAAAGTAAAAATGTAAACCTCCTCAATTAAAGTTTTGCAGAGGAAAAAATGGAGGTCACCCTTCGATGCCTCTCATAAATTAGTACAAAAACTCGATCCTCTGCCACTTCCTTAGTTCTCTAGCTCACATCTCCTCCTCTATGGGCCACTCAACTTCATCCAATATACCATCCTCATCATTCTTATAGAAATAATAACTGGCATAAATTTGCATTTAAATCTCATACCTAGACCTCCTCTTCTTTTCCTTGGGTGGATTATTGAATATCTCTTTAACATCGGGGAGGAATTTCGTAGCCCTGAAGTATATGTAATTGAGACCCTTACTGGTGGAACTAGGCACATCAACTTCGTTCCCTTCCAAGTCTATCATCTTGGTCATTTTTCCCAATCAAAAATAAATTAACCCCAGTGTATGTCTTAATTATAATACTCTATCAGCCTCAAGAATGACCTAAGGCCTGTATTATATATTTAATAGAATTTAACAAGAATATTTGAAAAACAATGACGATCCATAAGCTTCACCAACATACCTTATCATTGAATATTAAGCATTACCTTGGCCTCAACCTGCTCCTCCATGAGATCCTCACTCATTTGTTTACTAAGAAGCTCATGTTTCATCTTCTCCATAACCATGTACTCAATCTATTTCTCATCTGGAAGGGGAACATGGAAACATGAGAAATAAAATCTCACTCTCATTGTTGTTGGTTTCCCTTGTCATACTCTCCCATTTCTTCCTCCACATCCTCCTCTTCCTCGAATAGGAATGGATTACTGTAGCGAAATCCCCACTTTTAAACTTCAACATGGCCTCCCTCTTGACATAATCAATCTTATGCCACTCCCTCAATTCTCTGGACCACATCTCCTCCTTTGCGGGCCACTTGACTTTCTTCAAGATACAATTCTTGGCATCCTTGTAGCCATTATAACTGGCGTCAACTAACTTGTAAATATCACACCTAGACTTCATATTCTTCACCTCAAGGGTCTTATTGAATATCTCTTTTATGTTGGAGAGTAATTTTTCATCTCTCTGGCACAAATTGTAACATGCCATATTCTAACAACCAATTGTACAAATGGCACTACGAAATTCCTCCCCAATGTCAAATTGCTATTCAATTTGGTCACATGGCATTCATTTCAGTGAGGGGTATTGATGCATTTAATTTGTCATAATGCACTAGTGGGATTTTTGCAAAGACAATTCCTCTTCTAAGACAGAGGAATTTGTAATGGACAACCTTGTTCTGGTGCACGATTCTTAGTAGTTAGCAGTTCTTTGTGTAATTTTATATGCATTGCTAGCAGTGCTTCCTATAAATTCAAATGATGTATTGTGTACAGTGCTTCCTATAAAATCACAAGATGCACTATGTCTGGGGTGAACCGAATGCATGAAGAACACCACGCAAAAAAAAAAATTAAATGAAAAAAATTCCAAATGTAAGGCCAATTTACTTGATCTCTTCTCACCCAAGGAGGCATGGTTGGTATGTAAAGGAAAAATGAAAATTTTCAACTTTTTTCAAAAATTTGAAAATGTATGGAATCTACAGGGACACAGAGGAAGGCACTGCAAATGAGGCGGTTGTAGAAGGAGGGTGAGCATTGGTGCTTGAGTGAGAGGTTGGAAGTATAGAAGGAAATGTGATAATTAAATTCGGCTTGGTAATATTTTCTTTTACCCTTTCATGGTGCGCCTGACAATAAGATGCATTGATTCGTTCTTTGTACCTAAACACACCAGTATGCTTTTTTTTATTTTACCTTATAACAGTGTGCCATATAGTTGGAATCACTATTGTGTTCGAGTATGAGTAACACACCGGTTGGATTTTTGGGTATATATTAAAAAAACCAAGGCTATAGTACTATTAAGCGCACTATTATTATTTTCTTATGTGCCACTATTGTAGACGCATTGGGGCTATAGGGTTTTTTAAGTGCACTGTGAAAGGTTTATGGTTTTTAAAATTATTTTTTTATTGAATAACCAATTTTTCTAACCTCAATAGGTGTGCCCTTTGTATATGCACCATTGCACTTAGGTTATCATGGAGAATCGTTATGCATTTTAATTTTTTTTAAATAAAAAAAATGATATTTTAGCATTTTAAATTAATAATGATTATAGGTGCATTTTATTTGTTAAGCATCGCAACATTATGTTTGTAAGCACACCGGTGTGGTGACGATTGAGGCCAATTGTGTTAAAAACCTCCACAAAAACTTTTGGTTGCCTTCCTCCACTAAAAACCTCCGCTATAAACAGATAAGGGATACAAATTTTGGGGACGTTCCATAAAACCTCCTCTACAAGGTGTTCTCCTTGTAGTGAGGGGATGTATGATGAGGTGGCTACCAATAAATAGATTAAATCATGTATCTCTCTCTATAGAAGAAATGATAATTCTTTGGGATGGGTCTTCTCAATAGCTTCAAACTTTCACCCTTAATGGAATTTACTTGCTTACAAACGTTTTCCCCATTTCCAACAAATATCATGTGTATTCAAATCTCACATGATGGCACGTATATATTATTTGGTATATGTTCTTATCCAACTTTCTATGTTGCAATCATATCAATGTCGAGAGAAGGAAGTGATAATTATTCAACTTCATAATGTTTAATTGAAATTGTAGATGGAAATGAAGAGGATTGAACCTTTGTTGTTCATGTCCCTTCTATTGGTCTTCTAGATTAGCATGTGTTGAATATTTTACATGTGTGAGAGATATGTCAAGGACAGGATGTCACATATTTGGCTCTAAAAAAGGCTCATACCAATTTAGTTCTCTCTCTTTCTGACAAGTCGTTGCTTGTTTACATAGATTTGATGACACTTTTTAGGAAACCCATAGAAATAACATTCTATGTGATTCAACACACAACACATTGCACTATTCTATCTTCTACTCTTTTTTCTTCTATGGTTTCAATAGTCTTAGTTGATATAAATTTTCTACCAACTCATGTCACCTTACATAAATGACATCTCGTCATTATATCATCATTGCATAGCCCTTCCTACTACAAGAAGAAGTAGTCCATTCATTATTATAATCAATTCAGACCTGCACATTATCTCAAGGGGGAGGCGACTACCAATTAATTGAGTATATAATGTATCTCTCTCTACATAAGGACTACTAATTCTTCTCAATAGCTTCAAAATTTCACCCTTAATGGTATTTTAGTTTCTCAAAGAATGCTTTCCCCATCTTCAAGAGATATCACATATATTAAAATATCACATGATGGAACATATGTTTTATTTGGTATATGTGCATATCTCACTTTCTACACTACAACCATATCGATGTAGAGAGAAGGAATCAATCATGATTGAACTCCATAATGTTCACTTAAACTATAAATGGAAATGAAGAGGATCAAACTTTTGTTGTTCCTATTCATTTTATTGGTATTAATCTATAGTGGCATATGTTGAATATTGTACATGTTTGAGAGCTATGTCAAAGATAATATGTCATAGTCTTGGGTCTAAACAAGGCTCATAACAATTTATTTCTCTCTCTTTGTGACAATTTGTTGATCTGATGACCCTTTTTAGGAGCTCCACAAAAAGAACATTCTATATGATTCAACATACAAAACATTGCACTATTCCAACTTTCATATTTTTTTCTTCTACGAATTCATTTTTTCTAGTTGATACAAATTTTCCAGCAGCTCATGTCACCTTGCATAAATGGCAGCTAAATACCCCATAAGGATATGGTAATTCTTTCTTATTTCTACATGGGAAATCTGCTATGAGTTCTAGTGGTGGTGCTTTCATGGGTAACTTCAAAGGTTTTGGTATTGAATCTTGGCATGATCCTTATTGAATAGCCCTTATTTCTATAGGAATATGTAGTCTGTCCATTGTTATAATCAGTTTAGACCTTCCCATTAGCATAGGTGGATATGTTGACAATGCTATAAAGTTGATATTTGTAGAGAATGAAAAAACACTAGAGAGACAATTGACAATTGTGGTTTAGTTATCTATCTTGCAATTTCTCTAGATGGAAACACGTTTTTTGAGCTCCTTAGCTCCCATTTATAATTTCCCCATACATTTCCATCTCACCATGCATCACTTTATCCACAATCACTTGCATTTGACAACACATCAATAGTCAAGTTAAAATTGTTGGTAGAAAACACAAGATCAAGTTTTCTCTAGCACATCTCCTAAACTGTGAGGTTGGCTACTTTAGCAACCTTGAATAGTATGGTGTTTTGTAAACTAGGATAAAACTGAGGGTGCTTTCCATGTAAACCATGAGAAAAGTGAGGGTCTTTTCCATGTAAATTGGGAGGCACTGAAATGCCACATTAGACATATAATATTTAGTACATCGTATTAATTAGTGTAAGGAAATAAGTGCACAATGAAGCCATGATTATTCTGAATTTTTCATTATTTTAAGAGCTAAGCAATTAAAGTTGACCTTGTCAATAAAACTAGATTTATCCTTTGTAAAAATATATATAAAGACATTTCTAGAGAAATAGAGGATAATAAATATCATGTTGGAGAAAATTTATTTTTACATTCTTCATGTTTGCATCTCTTTTTATCTATGCATTTCATCATAGATACTTGAGAGATTTTTCAGCCAATCATTTCCTCTTGCACATTGAGTCAAATTGAACCATGACAAAGACATGCATTACACCATTGTATCACATGAGTATCATTCTTGTTATTTCCATAGGTATTTGGTATTTGTTATTTATTTTCAAGTTTCCTTTAAAAGAGGTGCCCTTCACTGACTAACAACCATCACAATAGCCACTATCATGCTTGTAATATACTCCAGAAGAGAAATTATCATTGTTGCTTCCATCACTTAATGGTTGTTCATGTGTTACTAGACAGAACATGCATGATCTTATGAATGAACTAATATGATCTCTTCCTCATATTTTCTTTCCAATGAAAAACTTACCAAGAAATCCAAGGGATACTTCCCTACATTTGTGGATGTCATCCCTAGTAAACCTTGTTGATATTATGGTAGTTGCAGGAGGTATTTACCTCCATGTGTAAACCTGACAAGAATAGAATACTCTGGAAAGAAAGAAGAAACCCTAATGAGTTGGCTAATAACCCTAGAAGACATGTCAACTAAAGAAGATAACTTGTATTAAGTTATTAGCCTCCAAGAGAAGAAGTCGGCTAGAAGAAATAATATATACTGAACAGATAGATACCTAGAATGAGAATTCGGCCAAGGAAGTTAGCCAAAACTAGTATAAATACAGGAGGTCAATCTTCATTCTGGCAGGTAGTCTCTCAAAATTGCAGAGCAACACTTGTGCGCACTGCAGTGCCCAGTTTTGTGCATGGGTTTGAGGAGAGTTGCCATTGCAGTTGTTGTAGCTAGCAGATCATGTTTGGCTTGGACTATCTCTTGGTTAGGGTTTGTACTATCTGATCATCTCTTGTTGGTGAGTTATCCTTGGGGAAAGGTGTGTTATCCTTTGTTTGACTATCTAGCCTAGGGTTTGCTTCCAGAGTGATTCTTTGTCAAGGTTAAGGTGCTCATAGGGTGGCTTCGGCCTATGGTTGGGTAACAATAGAGATATTGTCAATGGTAAAACGAGAACATCCATTATATTCTAACAAGTTATGGGCCCACACCTCCTTCATTCAGTCTAACCGCTGGAAGGAAACATAGCCAGAAGGATATTAAGCTCGTTGAAGAACTGTCACTAAGGTTTCTAGCAGGAGCAATCACCAAAGCACTGTCTCTAGGGTTACTAGCAGGTGCAGTTGCAGAAACCCTAATCCTCTCGTTGAGGAACCTTAAGTGAAGAGATTGACATAATCTCCAGATAGATCAGTGTGCCCTAGCCTATCACATCTCCTGGTACTCTTAGCAAGCCAAGACGTCAAGTTTGAGTTTTTGGTCAAATCTAGGGTTGACCAAGTCAAAGTAGCCATGACTTACTCTATGAAGTCAGAAAACAAGTTAGATGGAGCTTCTAACTTCAGAGCATGGAAGACAAGGATTGACCTCATCCTTTCCAAGAATAAAGTGTTGGATATCGTGAAAGGAAAGATCGTGAAACCAGAGTTTGGAGAAGGAAAAGAGAAGGAACCACAGAACATTGTAGTTATGGAGAAGTTCAAAGACGGTGACATCAATGCTATGAGTATCATAGTGGAATCTATAAAAGACCACTTGATATCCTACATATCCCATCTTGACTCATCGAAGAAGATGTATGATGCCCTAACAAACCTCTTCTCAGTTAGAAACACTGGACAAATAATGAGTGTGAAGAATGAGCTCCGTGAAATGAAGATGAATGATGATGACAACATAACATCATACTTTGTGAGAATATCTCAGTTAAGAGATTGACTACAAGCTATTGAAGAAATCATTTCAGAGAAGGAATTGGGAAACATAGTACTCAATGGTCTTCCCAAGATGTGGGATGCATTTTCCACAAGCATGAACACAAAGAAGGAGTATCCTACATTTGAAGAAATTTGGACTTGATGTGCTCAAGAAGAATCCAAGATCAATGCAAAAGAGAAACCCCAAAAGAAGTACGATGATCAAGCCTTCACAGCAAGATTCAAGAATTTCAGGAACAAAAGGAAGTTTGGTTCAAAGAGGAAGACAAATCAAGAGAAAGATATTTCAGAAATACAATGCTTCAACTGTCGAAAGTATGGTCACTACAAGAGTCATTGTCCCGAGCTAAAGAAAAGGAAGGAGAAACATGAAGCATCAGTTGCCGAAGAAAAGGAACCTACAAAGAAGACTAAGCAGGATGAA
This sequence comes from Picea glauca, assembly GCA_000966675.3. Classification (NCBI taxonomy): domain Eukaryota; kingdom Viridiplantae; phylum Streptophyta; class Pinopsida; order Pinales; family Pinaceae; genus Picea; species Picea glauca. The sequence continues at coordinate 719,694 of JZKD02S0611963.1, read as the reverse complement.
AGAGACTTATTCTTATGAAGGTAACAATACTCTTCTTATTTCTTGTACATATCTTGTTTGCATAGTCTCTATACATATATTGTATATCTATCTCTTAAAAGATAATATGTTTCAAGAATAACTATACTTATGGAAGAACAACAAGATAAGGATTGCTATCATTATACAAGTCAGATAATACACATGAAAGGATACATCAAACAAATCATGTGGACGCTATTACAATATAAGCCGAAATCAGAATCAATCATGAAGAGACTTAGAAGAAGAAAAAACAGAAAGAAGTCAACAATCGAGAGAAAATTGGAGAAAGACTTATGACATTTTGCAGAAGACAATAAGATGGAAGCGTGGACTCTGTTAGATGGAGGGAGCCGATTATACATTGTAGAATACAATAAGGATGCAAACGGAAGCATGGACTCTATTAGATGGAGGGAGCCGATTATATGCACTCATACATGAAGCAAGGATTAGGAGGGAGCTAATCCTATGATCCATTGAAGATGATGAAGCATATATCCATGGTAGTAGCCATGAAAGACAGTATGTGTTCAGTTCAACCTCAGAAGAAGTCTTCTTCGAAGAGAAGCCTTAAAGTATCCCTGGTTGTCCATCCACGTCCTTGAATCTTTAGGGCATGGAATCTACAAGAAACTCCATGGATCCAAGAGCTAAAGAAAAACATGAGGAATAACATGACGATTCCAAGAAAGAATAAGAAGACGAAACAACCAGTCATTGTATTAAGAATCATAAGATCACCAACCTAATATGAACTCAATAAAACCAATCAAGCAGATGAATTGAAAGTTGTGATGAAGAACAATGTATATATATGCAAGCATTACAAGATCCAGAACTAGAGGTTCTCCCAGATGGAGGGAGAATACTATGACGATTACTTGTTCCAGTGAACCTGACATACCTCTACATGAGTCTTTATATCATCCGCAATATCCATGGGTTGGAGTTCTACATTAGATGAATGCAAAGAATGTTCTCTGGAGCAATTGAACAAAGAGCATATGAAGAGAAACCTCAAGACTTTGAGGCATACTAGAAAGAGACCCTTGTATGAAGATAGAAGAAGATAACTTGGTGGAGAACCTCCAATGCATAGCAGACACGTGGTGAAGATTTTCTATAACAAAGATATTGTATCAAGATGATTACTCAGAAGATAAAATCTCATGATGACAAAAGAAGTGCCACATGAATATGTTCCAGTTTTCCAACAATGATATACTTTATTGATCAGAGCTACATGAAGCCTTCAGAGAAGACCAGTTTTCCAAACCGAAGTACATTTGAAATCAAGCATTACATTATCCATGATGAAGTCCAGAAAGGAGAAAGTGGTTCTCCAATACATATCTCCACAGATGAGCAGATAAGCAGACATTTTGATAAATCTTTTGTTCAAGATGAAAGAGTTTGCGTACTCAAGCTGGATCTCGTGGAGACGACATCCTTATTGAAAAAGGAAGAGATGAGTCCTAGGTTGGGAGGGAGCACCGATGTATTATTGATTGATGGATATGATGAGCATATTCTTTCCAGTTCGGAAAGTGGATTGAGATTTATGATGGACAGACATTTTCCAGTTCGAAAAATGGTCCAGATTGTTGATGTACCATAGACAACGACTTCCCATTGTGGTTAACATGGGGAGTGATCTAGTGCAGTCTCTCTTCTTGAGGCTTACTCAAGAAGATTGGCCCGCCTCGCCGGACAATGAATTCCCATTGTGGTTAACATGGGGAGTGGTCTATTTTGGAGGTTGGTGCAGGACATACATTTCCTCTTGTGGTTAACATGGGAAATGGTCTTGACAGTCATTCCTTAGGGCAGATTCATTCTCTTCAGGTTTCACTTTGTTTAGTGCCAGAGGAATGGTCCAGGTTCAACAATTAGGGACAGACATTCCTTAGGGAAGACTCATTCTCTCCAGGTTACACTTTGTTTAGTGTCGGAGGAATGGCCCAAGGTGGGGAATGGTCCAGGCTCAGAAATCGGGACAATTATTCTTCCTTGCTTGAGAAGAATAGTCCAGATAGCTCATCATTGATGTTTTACCTTCTAAGGGCATATTCTCTTCCAAGATATCACAGATGTGAGTGGAAGAATGGCCCAGATGATTCGTTTTATATCATAACATTGTTTTTGTGCAGTTTGATATCAAATGATTGTTATGAAGACTGCATGTCTCTAGACAGTAGATGTATACTACTATGGTGGATGTGCTCCACTATTTGTGACTATACATCATTGATCAAGTACCTGTGTGCTACTTGGTGTGGTAGTGTACCACTGGATTGTAGTTTTGTACTACTATGGATAGACACAGTTGTGTTCTATTGAATGATATTGTTCTGATTGCCTTGAAGACTATCAGCAGTGTTGAAAATGATTATCATCTAGATGGATGATCAATGGACAGAGATTTCCCAGACGAAAATGGTTCAGGACATTTATTTTTATAAGACATATGTCCAGATTAGAAGAATGGATCTTGTGTCACTCTCTGGTGTGAGTGACTTATCCAACATCATGTCTAATTACTCAGATAGAGTATGGTTTCAAGAGATGATGCAGCTGATGACACTGATGTTGATGATGGTGCTCATGATCTAGTCATGAGATCATCTATACAACTATGTTGGTGCTACCGGGTGAATGGTATGTTTGTGCTCAAGACCATTACCTGTAATACCTCCCTAGCTAGGACGAAGTGCTAATATTATGGTATTTGAGGGAGGTATTTACCTCCATGTGTAAACCTGACGAGAATAGAATACTCCGGGAAGCAAGAAGAAACCCTAATGAGTTGGCTAATAACCCTAGAAGACATGTCGGCTCAAGAAGATAACTTGTATTAGGTTATTAGCCTCCAAGAGAAGAAGTCGGCTAGAAGAAATAATATATATTGAACAGACAGATATCCATAATGAGAATTTGGCCCAGGTATTTAGCCAGAATTACTATAAATACAGGAGGTCAGTCTTCATTCTGGCAGGCAGTCTTAGAATTGCAGAGTGACACTTGTGCGCACTGCAGTGCCCTGTTTTGTGCGTAGTTTTGAGGAGAGCTACCATTGCAGCTGCAGCTGCTACAGCTAGCAGATCACGTTTGTCTTGGACTATCTCTTGGTTAGGGTTTGGACTATATGATTAGCTCTTGTTGGTGCGCTATCCTTGGGGAAAGGTGTGCTATCCTTTGTTTGGCTATCTAACCTAGGGTTTGGTTTCGGAGTGATTCTCTATCAAGGTTAAGGTGCTCGGAGGGTGGCTTCGACTTATGGTTGGGTGACAATAGCGATATTTTCAATGGTAAAATGAGCACATCCATTATATTCTAACAAACCTTTCATTGCAAACTAGTGTTCCTAACCTAGAAGGATTCAAACAAAGCACTTATTGGCACTAAACTTGTCAAATTCCCAAAAACCTTAGTGACAACCAGTTAGGATAACCCCTTGAGCTATGAACTCTACCTCATCTATAATGAATGTTGTTTCCATTGTCCTTACACAAAACTAACAAAACCCCATTATATATGCACAAAAATATTAAGGAGGAAAAATGTAAAAATGCAACAAAGTAATATAAAATTGCAAACATCACATACCAAACTAAACTATAGCCATTGTTGTTTCCCATTATACATATATTGTTGGGGTTCCATCTCAAAATCTATATATTCAATATCCAAGCCACAAATTCAATGAAGCATCCACACACATATGATAACCACACTATTATTTCCTTTGTAACTGGAGAAATACTAGTGACATGCCTTTGGAAACTACTTTCTAATTGCACAAAATGATGATAATAATTTAATTAAATCATTACTTAAAACAAATAGAAGAAAGAAAAAAAAAACATGTAAATTAAAAATCATTATGTATGAATGCAAGTAGCACCTACAAATTCAATATCTTTCATAGGCTCGGAAGCCAACAAACTACCTATTGACATTAAAGACATGCATTAAAGACATGTACATTGGCCTAGAAAGATAGACCAATAAAGCACTAGAAAAATAATTTAGTGATAAAGAAAATCTCCACTTCAATGATGCTAACAAGAGGCATGGATTATGTAAAGAGTGATGCATAAATAATACTAAATTCTATTACATAGGAGATGTGAAAGTTGACATTCACAAAAATATAACCATAAAAAAATGATTTTCAAAAATAAAACTCCACAAAAAAATTGGCATTACACTCTACATAAATGTCACAATTAATGTAAGAAGTGATTATTAGCATACATGCAACTCATAATAATAATAATTTATTTTTAAAATCATGCCAAACCAGACACCAAATTGGTGTGTCAGAATGTAAAAGAGGAAAGTTATAAAAAAACGATACATTTTTTCCTATATTCATTTTATTCATTTATTATATTATCAAAATAACGACAAACCTTTTCATGTAAAAATTCATTGAACCAATAAAAAATTAAGATTATTTTAATGTAGAATAATATTTTGAAGAAATATTAAATTTATTTTTTATTTATATTTATTATGAGGTAAAGTCATCCATTTAGAATTCGAGTTAACTCAACCAAGTGTAGTTAATTTTGTAGAGCATTTGGCTAGTTTTATATTGACATATACCTAGTTTAAATATTCTTGAAGGAAATACACTAGTCTATGTTGATGGGTTTATTGTTATGGTAAAACAACTCTTAGATTTACCCACAAAGTTTTTCTTAAAAAAATCTACTTAAACAAAAACACTAGTAACTTATGATAGGGACTAATATAATATTATTTATAATAAACATTATGGAAATAATTACAAAGATGAATTTTTATTTTATTTACATAATAACAAATATAATGCATCTCATTTAGCATTACATAGAGAATAATGAGTGGATACCTAGAAGTTAAGAAAAAATTAACATCTATGAAATATCATCATTACCATTATTAGTTTGAAAATGTTTAGATGATGAGATTATTATAAAGTGTGATGATTCTCGACAGATTGAAGAAATTGATTATGAGAATATGATTTTCAAATGTTAGGCTTGTTGAGAAGAAAGTTAATTTAAAGAAGTATTTTCAAAGGCCTAGGGATGTTGGGAAAAAATGAAAAATTATTAAATCTAGTGGTTAAAATACTTGGAGTCGAATCCCCAATAAGTTACTCAAAAAGAAGAAGCTAAGATATATACCTTACAATGATGGTAAAGGTCCTTATCCCACCCTATGGTAGACATGACATGAATACGGATTTCGTCTTGGGAAAATCACCAACCCCTCCTATGTTAGTTATCTTGTCTAAAAATACCTTGAGGAGAATGAGAATGTGAGATGAATCGAAAAAATCATATTAAGAAAGGGAATTGGGTTCTACAGCTAAGACACAAGAAGGAAAGTGGATGGCTTTACTAGAACCTCCATCAATCTCAAAACAATCTATCACATGGACAATGGAAAGAACAATTAGAAAAAAAAAAAGTAACCTTGTTAGTGTACTAAGAGATTCATAAGAAGGGTGCATATCTTTTGAAATTATAAAGTATCCAATTTTTTTACTATTGATGTGAAAAAAGTATCCAAATCAATTTTTTACTATTGATGTGAAAAAGGTGTAATTAATTTTCTAAACTCAAACAAAGGATTCAAATTTGAATATATCCTTTCTTTTTTCTGGATAACGATCAATTATTGAAAATATAACCTTAATAATGAAGAATTGGGTTATAAATTTTTTATTAACAATACAATAGGGTGTACCACAGATGTAATAGTTTGTTGGTGTGTGCATAGTGCCCTTCAACAGATAGGGGCGCTCCTCAGTATGAAGTCTCAATTATACTTCACATTATTTGGGATAGGAGACCCATATGAATTATGGCTTGGCGACCATCACTTAAAATAAAGGGGATGGTTATGAAATGAAAAGTGAAATTAAATATGTTGATGTTCTACATATATAAATGTAAGCTAATATAACCTATACTATATAGGAGAAAAACTTAAACAACATATAAAATACTAGTTATTATTGGATAGTTGGTTGCCATTGATGTCAACCCTGGTCAAACCTAGAAGAAGCTCTGAAGCAAGTTTGGAAGCATCTAAAAGAGATGGGTGTATTTGAAGAAGTCTTCAAAGTGGCCCCCTTATGACGTATTATTAAGCATGTCCCTCATGGGAAGATGCTTTGAATAAGTGTACAAGAAGCTATGGAAATAAGGCCAGGTGGTTAAATTATTAAGAAGCCCTGATGGTATGGCCATGGAGCCTGAAGTTGATTGAAGAACAATACCATCAAGGACATTGCAAATCCATGTAACACATACATAGATGGATAGCCCTTGTCATGTCGTTTCCAATTGTAGGTGGTACATCATGTGGTTCCTCATGGTTAAGGAGATATGACCTCTTGAATATGGAAGCCTTGAAGTATGGTTAAGAAGCCCATAAATGGTTGTAATAAGAAGTGACAAGTTGGTCCCCAAATTAAGGAAAAGAAGATAAATAGTTACGATAAGATATTACAGTTCAACCCTAAAGCAAGTAAAGGAGTTGGGTTGAAAAGTATAAATACACCTCAAGAAGCCTCTCATTAGTACATACACAAGTTCATTGAATACCTATCAAGTGAGAAAGTAATATTGGTGAATCTGAAACAACAAAGAAAGGGTTAAGGTATCATAGTTGCAAAGAAGAGAAAAGGGTTTCTAAGAAACCCTAATTTAGATGACCCTCGTGGGTCAGGCTTAGGGTGTCCTGCGAGGAACCCCCACAGGTTGACTAATGCTCATCACGTGAGGCATTGTTGGTTGCTTGGGTTAGTCCCACAAGGATGAGGTAGATTTGAGAAAGATGCTCATCCTTGGATGCTGAAGTTGATAAAGGTATGAATGTTAGTGATCTGATGCACTAGGTCTGTTACATAATCAAAGGTATGGTTCTCTATGTTTTTGAGGTTTGTATCTTGGTGATTTGATACATGTTTAAGGCATGTCTTGATGATGATGGTACATGATAAGGTACATCTTGATAATGTTATGGTACATTGTTAGAAGAATATATTGGTTATCTTGGTATCCGGTTTAGTATTTGTCATGGTGATGTTGGGACATGCTTGAGGCACATCTTAGTGATGTTATGACACATGTTTGAGATATATACATTGGTTGTTTTGGTACATGCTTGAGGCATGTCTTGGAGGCCCTTTTGGCACATTGATGCACATGTTTGAGATACATATCTTGGATGTTTTGGCACATGTTTAAGGCGTGATTTTGGCGTATGGTTTGAGGAACATCCTGGATACTAGGTACATGGTTTGAGATGTACTTTGGTATATGTTTACATGTTTGAGGCATATCTTGGTACATGGTTGATGAATGTTATGGTTTATGGATATGAAACATGTTTTTTACATGGATGTTATGGCACACATAACTTAGCACATGATAGGTGATCTTGGTATATGATCTATGTGAGTGAATCTAGTTTTAGATGATGTTGATGTTGATGTTGATGAGATACGAATATCAATGAAAAATATAGTGACAGTGATAATGACAGTGATAGAGACATATACATTAACAGGGAAAATAACATATTGGATGAGAGGTTGATTATCAGTGACAAGTTGATTATCAGTGACAGGTTGACTATCAGTGGCAGTGTCAGTGACAGGTTGAGTCTACACTTATATTTTAGGGTGGAAGGAAGAGGAAAGGAAAGGGAGTTGTAGCCTCCTTTCGGTTGGAGTCGGATAAAACAGGGAGTTGGAGCTTCCTTCAATTTGGATCCTATAAATCAAGGGATCGTAGCCTTGTTCTAGTTGGATATTCCTTCAGGTTGGAGCCCGTAAATCAGGGGGGTGGAGCCTCCTTCCAGTTGGAGCTGGAGAATCCAGGGAGTTGTATATTCCTTTAGGTTGGATCCTGTAAATCGGGGTTGGAGCCTTCTTCCATTTGGTGCTAGAGAATTTGGAAGTTGGTTCTTCCTATGAATGTAATCTTTGATATATAAGAAAGAATTCCATGGTTTTCTCCCATTTGGGTTTCCACATAAAATTTTGGTGTACTGTGTATCTGTAGTTATGATGTGATGCATTTTTAATGCTTATATGTTTATGATATGTTAAATGAAATCATAAGTGAATGGAATGATTGATAAGTTAATGTTGTGATTGAAATTGGTAAAAAGTTCTCAATACTGATTCATCCTCCCCTCTCAGTATTGGTGAATGTTCCAACAATTGGTATCAGAGAAGGTCCTTCAAGAATCATTCTAACCATTGGAAGGTAGATCATGGATAATAGATACACATATAATGGAATACCAATATTTGATGGTCAGGATGGTCAACATTATGAGATGTGGAAAATAAGGATGAAAACATTTTTACAAGCACAAATATTTTATTTTCGACAATCAGTTGTTACAGGATACACAGCTTCAAAGAAACCAAAGACTACAACCAAGAAGGAATTGAAAAGAAACAACAAAATAGCAATGGATTTCATCCTGGAAGGATTACCTGATTCAATAAAATACAAAGTGGGACAATGTTCATCAGCCAAAGAGATTTGGGATAAGCTACCTAATCTCTACTACAAGGAAAATCATCTTATCACAAAGCCAAAGCATGTTGATCAAAATAAAGAATATATTGAGATGGAACAAGAAGAATGATGCTCGTCATGTCAAACAGATCTAGAAGAAGAAGATTGTGACGAAGGCATAGTGGACTTTGAGGCTGAACTAATCAGTTCTTTAAGTAAGCTAAGAAAGGGAAGGAGGGAAAACAATTCTCTCAATGAAGAGTTGATCAAGCTAAAGGAAGGTTTTGAAGAAGTCAAGAAGGTTATCATAAATCTAAAATATCAGTTGGAAGAAGCCAAAGTGATTGAAGAAACTCTCAAGGATCAATTGAAATAAAAATAGTGTTTGGAAGATGGAATTGTATCACAAAGAAAGGAACCAAAGAAGAGAGAAGAAATTTTGACAAGTCATCTTAAGGAAAGATCTAAGCACTTAAACAAGCTTGAAGAAAAAATTAGTCAACAAGGAAGAACACTTGAAGAAGAAATCATCTTCTTGAATATCCAACTTGAAGAATCAAAGAGAAAGGAAGAAGTTATGAAGAAGGAATAATATTGTGAGAAGCTTGAAGAAGAAGTTGTTACAATAAGGGTTGAAATTGACAAGCTCAACAAGAAATTGAAGAGCTCTCAAGTACTAGAAGATATTATCAATTATCAAAGGTCACTATTCAATAAAATAGCTCTTGGATACACTGGTGAGACCTCATGTAAGGAAGATGAAAATACCAATACCAAAAAAATGTCGAAGAGAGAGAAATATTCACACCACGAGTAAAGAATGTTGAAGAGAAGTGTTCCAAGTTGCCATAAAGGAAGAATGAAGAGAAGGATAATAATTATGCAAACATTCCCAAAGGAAGGAATCATAGTAAGCAAGAATCAAAGAGGAATGAATACAAAAGAGACGTATTTCAAAGAAGACCTTATACCTTCAAGTATCAAAGAAGCTTCAATCATTGTGAAGGAAACAACAAAAGAGACGATCAACTGAGGCATGAATTCAAAAGGAACACATTACAAAGAAGATCATTTATTTCTAGGTATCAAAGTTTTTTTTATGGTTATTGTTTTACTTGTAATAAATATGGACATAAAGTTGTAGATTGCAGACCTTACATAAGAAATGTTCAAGCAAGAAATGCTTATGTGGCTCCCTACAATATTGAATGTTATAATTCCATAGCTATGGACACTATGCTCATGATTGTAGAAGCATGATGGATACTTCCTTCAAACAAAACACTGATATCAGGTACAAGAAGGTTTGGAGAAGAAAGAAAGAACAAAAATAGTAGGTGAATGAAGTATTCCCATAAATCATACTCTCACGATATTTAGTAGTGAAAAATCATGATGAATATATAGGTAAAGAGGAAGATGTCAATGATGACTCCGCATCAGAGTGGCTTCATCCATTTTTCTAAGCCATCTGGCTTGGAGACTCCCATTAAATATGAATGTTGAAGAGGGGGAGTCTAGGCAACAACTAATGGGTCATCATCATGTGTAGTTGAGTAGCAGAGTCATGGACAATTGTTATGACATATGGACAAATATGATTTCATGAGATATTTGGTAGGTATAGAAGATAATACCTGACATGAACTAGAGAGGATACATGACAATGGATGAAAAGCATGTGCTTAGAAGGAATGGCAGAAAGGAAGATGGACTCATTATAAAGTATATGACTCAGAAGTAAAGCATATTGAAAGGTGAAACCAGTTAGTCACAGGCATGAAAGCAGTGAAAGGCACAATAAGACAGAGAGAAACCATCAGGAAGAGTTATACTATCACGATAATATTGTTGGATGATTATGTCATTGATGTCAGTTCAGTGAAGATGAAAATCCTTGAAGATTTGAAGTCAAGTAATGAAAAAATCTTAACATGAATGATTTTCATATACATTGGTATATTATAGTAACAAGAAGCACCAATGGAAAAAAAGCACCAGAAGAGAGGAAAGCAAGCATATACAAGAAGCCCCACATTGATCTACATGACATCTTTCAAAAGAATACAAGGGGAGAGAAATCATCAGAGGAAGTTACCCTTAATTTCAAAGGGGAATAAAAAGAGCAAAAGAAAAAGAAAAAGATCAGAAGCATGAAGACAAGGGGGGCAACCCCAAAGAGAGTTACCCTTTTCCATTGATGTCAAATGGGGAGAGAAACATGAGGAGAGAAAGATCAAAAACATTGTTCATAGGTGGAGTATAAGTGTTTCCATCAATGGAAAAAGGGGAGATTATTGGATAGTTGGTTGTAATTGATGTCAACCCTGGTCAACCCTAGAAGAAGCCTCAAAGAAAGTTTGGAAGCATCTAGAAGAGATGGGTTTATTTGAATAAGTCTCCAAAGTGTGCCCTTTATGGCATATCATTAAGCATGGCCCTCACGGGAAGATGCTTTGAACAATTCTACAAGAATCCTTTGAAATAAGGCTAAGTGGTTAAGTTATTAAGAAGCCATGATGGTGTGGTCATGGAGCCCGAAGTTGATTGAAGAAGAATACCATGAAGGACATTACAAATTCATGTAACACATCCATAGATGGATAACCCTCATCATTTCATTTCCAACGGTAGGTGGTACATCATGTGGTTCCTCACGGTTAAGGAGATATGACCTCTTGAACATGGAAGCCTTGAAGTATGGTTAAGAATCCCATAAATGGTTGTAACAAGAAGTGACAAGTTGGTCCCCAAATTAAGGAAAAGAAGATAAAAAGTTACAACAAGATATTACAGGTCAACCCTAAAGCAAGTAAAGGAGTTGGGTTGAAAAGTATAAATACACATCATGAAGCCTCTCATTAGTACACATACAATTTCATTGAATATCTATCAAGTGAGCAAGTGATCTCGACGAATCTAAAACAACGAAGAAAGGGAGAAGGTCTCAGAGTTGTAGAGGAGAGTGAAGGATTTTTGAGAAACCCTAATTTAGCTAACCCCTTTGGGTTAGGATTAGGGTGTCCCGCGAGGCACCCCCGCAGGTTGACTAGTGCTCATCACGCAAGGCACCCCTGTAGGTTGACTAGTGCTCATCATGCGAGGCACCACTGGTTTCATGGGTTAGTCCCATGAGGCTGAGGAATATTTGAGAAAGATGCCCATCCCTAGATGTTGAAGTTGATAAAGGTCTAAATGTTAGTGATCTAATGCACCAGGTTTGTTACATAATCAAAGGCATGTTTTTCTATGTTTTTGAGGTTTGTATCTTGGTGATTTGACACATGCTTAAGGCATGTCTTGATGATGATGATGGTACATGATAAGGTACATCTTGATAATTTAATGGCACATTGTTAGAAGTATATCTTGGTATCTGGTTTGGTATTTGTCATGGTGATGTTGGGACATTCTTGAGGCACATCTTAGTGATGTCATGGCACATGTTTGAGATATATTCATTGGTTGTTTTGGTACATGCTTGAGGTATGTCTTGGAGGTCCTTTTGGCACATGGATGCACATGTTTGAGAAACATATCTTGGATGGTTTGACACATGTTTAAGGCATGCTTTTGGCATATGGTTTGAGGAGCATCTTGGATATTGGGAACATGGTTTGAGATCTACTTTAGTATATGTTTACATGTTTGAGGCATATATTGGTACATGATTGATGGATGTTATGGTTTATGGATATGGCACATGCTTGTTACATGGATGTTATGGCATATATAACTTAGTACATGATTGGTTATCTTCATATATGATATATGTGAGTGGATATGGTTTTAGTTGATTATGATGTTGATGAGATATGAGTGTGAGTGAGAGATACAATGCCAATGACAATGACAGTGACAGAGACAAAGACAGTAACAGGGATAGTAATAGGTTGGATGACAAGTTGATTATCAGTGTCACGTTTTTTATTAGTGACAGGTTGATTATTAGTGACAGGTTGACTATCAGTGACAGGTTGAGTCTACAGTTATATTTTAGGGTGGAAGGAAGGGGCAAGAAAAGGGGTTTGTAGCCTCCTTCAGGTTGGAGCTTGAGAATACAGGGAGTTGGAGCTTGTAAATCAGGGGGTCGTGGCCTCATTCTAGTTGGAGCTGGAGAATATAGGGAGTTGGAGCTTCCTTTATGTTGTAGCCTGTAAATCGGGGGGTTGGAGCCTCCTTCCAGTTGGAGCTGGAGAATCCAAGGAGTTGTAGATTCATTCAGGTTGGAGCCTATAAATAGGGGGTTTTAGCCTCCTTCCAGTTGGTGCTGGAGAATTTGGAAGTTAGTGCTTCCTATGAATGTAATCTTTGATATATAAGAATAATTCTGTGGTTTTATCCCATTTGGGTTTCCACATAAAATGTTGGTGTACTATGTATCTATGGTTATGATGTGATGCAATGTTTATGGTTATATGTGTATGATATGTT
>JZKD02S0611963.1:688961-700926 GCA_000966675.3 Picea glauca | reverse complement strand
TAATTATAAAAGATTTAATAGAAATATCATTGTTGTATTTTGTTTAATTTTTATATTTATTGTGTTTTTTTTTTCAAGGTTATATTATGTAAGGAAAATCTTTAAGAAACAACAATATTCATAATCATTACAATAATATATTTTTTATAAGTTTAATTTGCAAAAATTTAATTTAAATACATAGAATAATAATCATTCTTCTTAACCCAAACCAAATCTAATGAATATGTATTTCATTATAAAAAAAAACTTAATAAATTATCATTTTCTTATTTTGTTAAATTTTTTATTTTAATATATTAATTAAAAATTATTATTAAAAAAATCATTTTTACGAGGATTTACCAAAAGTTTTTAATGTTATAATATTTGATAAATTTGAAAAATAACTCACAAATAGTTCCGAAGAATTTTACGAAGATATTTGTAAACGTTTTCACCTTGTGGGTAGTTTTTTTTATAAAGATTTTTATGCACTTTTGGTGCTCCCACTCAATTGGAGTACTCAATGTTACAGAATAAATAAAATGCATCCATTTAATATATTAAATAATATATAACAAATTATTATAATTAATTTAATGTATATTTAAGTCAAAGTGAAACATCAATGTTACAAAATTTAAAGAAAAAACATTAATATTTCAAGATCGAAATGAAACGCCACTACATCTAGATTAGCAAACTAAAACATCAAAAAATTCAACAAAATCCCATAAACTTAGAGATTGAAAAGAACAAAAACTTTTATATTTATTTATTTTTATATATTTAAGAAAAAATTAACTTCAAATATGGCATAGCTTATCTTGTTGATGGACTTTTATTTTTTTCCACATGAAAATTATGCATTATATTAGAAAATATAATCAGTTTACAATGTCGAAAGTTTCTTACAATCCAAGGCCAAGCCTTTTCACAATACTTCATCTAAGATAGCTATATCTTATAAGATATCATTCACAAACTGATCAGAAATAAAATCCAAAAATTGTAGCAAAATTATGGACTGCATATCATAATCAATACAAAGAGTCTTTCCCACTTATAAATTGCCCCAAAAAATACCAAATAATTCCATAGCCTTCAGAAACCAGAAATCAAAAAGACATTAAACCCATGCTAGTATAACTTCATATGGTAGGTTGGCCCCTCATGTCCATTGATAAGATGATTGTAGAGTATGGTTCCAGGTGGATCTGTAAGTGCCTTTTTGGAAAGAAAATCTACCTCCTGATTATCTTCTCTGTAGACATGATTAAAGGTGATGACAGTGAAAATCTTTTTTAGTTCGATCACCCGCTCTTTCTAGCATTCAATAGAGCTTACCTGCAAAGAACCAACATTATTAAACCAATCAATAATGACTTTTGAGTCTCCTAGGACAAGGTTATCTGAAATCGACAACCTATGGGCCAAGGTGAGAATAGCCTAGGCACCCAGGAGTTTGGCTCTTGTATTAGTACCCCTACCACACTTAAGGGACCATCTATAAGAATTCTACTCATTAAGGGAAATTAAGCCCCCAACACCACTTATTTCTCCGTTTCTCTGTGATGCCCCATCAAACTAGCTCGTTATTCTTTGCTTCTATAGACAATAGCCACTTCTTCTTACTGCAATTTTTGGACTTTTAGAGTTGTGACTCGCTACAACAGCTGTGGAAAGGAAAATAACTTTTTCCATGGATGGAACTTTGGATTCGAAAATAGCTAAATTCCTTTCAATCCAAACAAACCAACAAATATAAGCTGGTATAGTAGAGTAAGCTTAGTTCCTAGTACACCAAGAGTCAAAACATTCCTTCACAGTAGTCCCCGACCAGCCACAATGCACTTTGAGATGAATACAAATTTTGCACCAAATGGAAGCCGTAAAAGGACAGTGAACAAAAAGGTGGAAGGTTGTTTATTCATTACCTTTACACAAGTAACAATACCTGGGACCTTGCCAGCCACGCTTAAGAAGGTTGTTCTAGGTGAGGAGCTTATCTTCCATGAGCAACCAAGTGAAAAAATTTAATTTTAATGGACACTCCCATGACCAGATCTTCCTTTTCACTATATCACTGTTCTTTTTCCACAACTCCACAGCCAGAGCGTTATAAATATTATTTGTAGTTATTATACCTGTTCCATCCCCGCCCGTCCATTGAATCTCATCGTAATCTTCTGTTGAAGCAATACCCACGACAGTCAAGTGAATTCTATAATTTTCCCATTCTGTGGCCAGTGAGCCCGACAGACCCAAATTTGTACTGGTTACCCAATTAGCAATGGTCAACCCTATAGCAATGGCTCCTCTTGCTTGGGAGAGGTAATGCACCTGATGATCATTTAGGTGTTGAATCAGTGCATTTGAAAGAAACACTTCATTTCCCATGCCCAGGATAACATCTTTACCGACCAAAATGTTTGCCCCATTCCCCGGTTTCCAGGCCAACCATCTAACACGTAAAGGGAGAGCATTAAGAAAGTTTTTCCAAGTTTGCGAGCCAACCTGAGATGAAGGAACTGCAGATCAGAGCCAAGTGATTATTGGAAGATGATGTAGATATTTATCTTTCAAGACTTGGTTCCATATCCCCGACTGTATCAAACCCCACTATAAATATTTAGCCACTAAGGCCCGAGAAAAACAAAAGATATTTATGATCCCCCAACCCTTAAAACTCTTAGGCTTAGCTATAGTCTCCCAATTACAGTGGTGATAGGACATAGAGTATTTTTCTCTCGACCAAAGGAAAGAGAAGGTCATCCTACGGATCTGGCATAAAACAGAGATAGGAATATGCGCAAGTGCCATCTAGTAAATTGGTTGACTTTCCAAAACGACCTTGATTAAAACATATCTTCCCCCCAAGGTAAGAAAACGATTACACCAGTAAAAAATTCTCTGATCAAACTTCTTCAAGAGCCACTGTCAATCAACCGCCTTGTAACTATCAATCTTTAAGAGGAAACCCAAATAATTAAAACCCTCTGATAAAAACTTAAAGCCAAAATGAAGCAGATCTGTCAAAACAAGTAAAACATCAGGCTGAACTCCATAATGATGAAAAGTAGACTTATTGAGGTTTATCTCTAGACTAGAAGCAACATAAAAATTATTTAAAAGCTTATGAATTTCCTTCCACTCGTCCACCGATGATTTTGTCATTATAATCACATCATCCACAAATAGTAGATGAAGTATTCTTACCAGACGAGAAACCTTAATGCCATAAAGCTTACCATCTCATAGGATCTTATTAAGAGAGAGACTTAAGCCTTCCATCACTAACATGAAAAGTAGTGGGGAAAGAGGACAACCCCGACAAATGCCTCTTTCACTTTTTATAAACTTTGAAGATTCACCATTTACCAGAATGGCCAAAGAGGTTGAAGACACACATCCCATAATCCATCTAGCCATAATATGACCAAAACCACACTGAATCAATGCTAATATTAAGTAATCCCAATTAATGCAATCATAAGTTTTTTTAAGATCCAATTTCAAGATAATAGCCTGAAGCTTCTTTGATTTGATACAGTGAATGCACTGTTGTGTCGTGCCGAATTCATCCAGAATCTGATGACCCTTTATAAATTCCAATTGCTCCTCAGATAGAGACCTTGACAAAATAGGTCTTATTCTCTTAGCAATTATCTTAGTTACAATTTTATAACATAGATTGCAAAGTGCTATTGGTCGATAATCAGAGAAAGTTATAGGCCGATTTAACTTTGGAATTAGTGCAAGAAAAGTGGAATTGATAGGCCTACACACTTCACCTCAGAGTCTGGTAGCTTCCACCATGGAAAGAATATCTGACCCCACCAAAGCAAAAAAGAATAGGAAGAATTCAAGTGTCCACTCCTCCGACCTGGGGCTCTTGTCTTTTGCAAACCCCTTTAGTACCTTTAAAAGTTCTTCCAAAGTAACGACCTTCTCTAGAAAAAGAACATCATCCTCTTGGACCATCCTAGGATAAAGTCTTATTGTCTCCAATTGTATCCATAAATTTGACCGGTGAAGTTCCTTAAAGAAGGACCCAAAATAATTTATGGCTTCTGCTTTGATAGCTTCTTGTCCCATATGCAATCTACCAGTCTCATCAACGATCTCCCATATGAACTTCTTACTCCTTCAAAAACTAGCAAATCTATGAAAGAACTTAGCATTTTTATCCCCACTCTTGATCCAAGTTTCTCTACTCTTCTTCCTCCGGCTTTCCTCTTCATCTAGTAATAGTTTGTTGTGAACTCCCTCCAACTGTTTACAATGAATATCAAATTCATTACTGGCATTGCCAATTAATTTCTGGTACATTAGAGCTTCCAATTCAATTTCCACTTTTGTCAATAGTTCTTTACCTAAAACCAACTTTTGTTGGGCCCAAACCTTTACTCGGCACTTGAGCAGAGCTAGTTTCTCCACTAGCCTTTATTGAGGATCTTCCAAGAGGGTAAACCGTCTGTCAACCCAATCCTCTTGGGTTAAAGCAGTGAAAGAAGAATCTTCTAACCAGATCGGGTTAAATTTGAAAGGATACACAGTCTTTGGAAACCCAATATCGAGTTGAAAAAACACAGGAGCATGATCTGAAATGAAAATAGTGTTGACCCATGATCTATATCTCGACACTGGTCCAAGAAATCCTTTTGCCACAAAGAATCTATCCAAACGCTTAGAAATGTTGGAGTCCCCCATCCTTCCATTGCGCCACGTTGGAACCAACTGTGTCGGGACCACATCCACCAAAGAAGTATTTGCAAATAAATCCTTAAAGAAAGATGTCAAAGGATCAATGACAACGGTCGAGCCCCAAATCTCATCCTTACTCATAGAAAAATTTAAATCACCTACCAGGATTAAATCAAAATAAGATAAAAGACCTTTTTCCACACATCTATTCCAGAATTATTTACAATCCGACCATGGACCATATACATTCAGAAATGTAAAGCTCCTTTTGTCAGCAAGACTAAAGCCTGTCAAAGAATTCCTCCACACGTAAGGACCGAGGAGAGAGAAAAATAGCGTGGATCCCAAGAAACAAGCATTCCACCAGAATGTCCAATAGCACTAACAACACAAGCTAACCAGTCTAGATTCAGAGTAAACATAAAATCCCTTGCCTTCACATCAGTAGTCAGAGTCTCTTGTAAAAAAATGATATGGGGAGAAACAGTGGAGAGGAGCCTATGCATCGAGGCTAATTTGAGAGGCCCTCTAACCCCTCGAATATTCAAGGATAGAATAATCATGACTTAGCCCTAGCTAGGGCTGTTAATCCTCTAAGCGCCCCAAGGTCACAAGTAGACGGAATGGAAGTAGATGCAGTAGGAATATTAGGTCCCGCTCTTTTCCGAGAGCTTCTAGTTTTTATCGGAGACAGTTCAAGACCCAATCCCCGAGACCAGGCATATGACTTATCCTTCGAAGTTTCAGAGATGGGAAAGTCAGAACTCGAGGTACCCTGAACCCCATCTGCCACCTCAACTTTGTTTGAAAAATGGGAAAATGTACCGGGATATCAACCTCCCTAATAATAGGAGCAAAACTTGACATAATCTTATCTAGAGATACTTCACTCAACTCAGGCTTCCCATACCCCAGAGGTAGAAAAGAGTCATCAACTAAACTGCTAGGGGATAGGGAAGAGCAAGGCCTGTGTAGAGTCTCAGCCTGAGTCTTTGATGGAACCTCAACATCGGAAGAGACTAATGAAGGCATCCCCGAGACAATAGGTTCAGGAACCACCCTCTCACACACCCTATCCACAAAACTAACAGACACTCCCATCATAGTACTAGGCAAGACTACCTCCTCCTCAATAAGTTGTTGTTCATGGTTCTCAGAGTTCCCACTATCTTTCGTAAAAACAAAGAAATGAGAATTGAGTTGCTCCCTTTCTAAAGAAGACAAGGAACAATAAAGAGAGGGAACAAAGTGATGTAGATTACCCACAAAAGAAGAAGTTGAATGTTGAGGAAATTCCAGTTCCAACAATTCTGAGTATTTTTCCTACTCCAGGTTCTCCAACTCAACCGGATAAGCATTAAAACCAAGTTCTTCTTCTGGTGACTCTTTAGGAAAATAGCCAAAGGGAATTCGACAGTCCTTTTTCAAATTTCCCGTTTGGCGACAACGAGAAGAATGGAAGGAAACACCGAGATAATCCATACATTGTGTATAAATAAAACCTCTCCAGTCTATCTCTAGTAATTCTAAAAGTCCACCATGAATGTCAATCTCGACGAGTATCTTTGCCATATGCCTATCACTTCAGTGCAAATCCTCTTCATCTGATTTTATGTATCGTCCCAACATGTTCACAATTGCCTCCAAGGCTCTGAGGTTCCATAAATGAAGGGGGAGCCATGGTAGCAAGACCCACAAGTGTCTAAAGCTAAAGTATTCTGTAGCAGGGTCAAACTTGAGTCTCCACCTCTTAAGCATTAGATTGCCTCCATCGAAAGCCCAGAAACCTTCCAAAATCCTGTTAGAATCCTCCAGAGTGTGGAATACAAAGCCGAACCAACCCCTCAGCATCGTAAGGAGAGCCAGAGTGTATCCCATAACAGGTGCCCAGGTAGCCTCCATCCATTCAGTCACCGAACTAAAACATAAATGATGATATGCTAACCTTCCAACAAGCGCACACAACACAAGTGAGCACGAGTCCTCCAACCCCACGTCCATTCGCAGGACCAGAGAACGTTCTGTTCTCTTGGGATTCCAAGATTTTTGAATGCGCTTTGGTAAATGACGCTTCCTCTCCACCAATCCCTCTGTCACCACAGTATAGCGTCCAGCCTGTCTCCCCTCCTCTTCTATAGTAACAGATGAAACCTTCAATGAGTTCCAGTTGACCCCACCTTTCACAGTGAATGGAGCTACCTTCACTCCGTTCGAATCGCCACTAGGATACCTCAGATCTTCCTTAACGACTAGAGCGGTGGATAACACCGACTTAGTGGGAAATGTTTGGACATCATCGAAAGACGATGGAAAATATGCACCACCGGTTGGTGGAAGCTTTGAGGGTGCATTTACGTAGGAGTTAATACCTCGGTTCCTACAAATCTTGTCCACTGTAGATATGAAGCTAGGGTGATCCCAAGGATCCCCTGCTTCATCTCCCGATAGAACTCTGACATCCCCAGTCATTTAAACTAAGTAGAACCTTTAGGACCCAAATCAATGCAACTAATGAAAACATTGAGAAACATGAAGTGGCAACCTCAGTGGAACATCGCCCAATACATCTTGCAGACAAGGACTACGAAAGGACAGGAAGAAATAAGTGAAAGTATACCCAACCTGACAGTTCAATAACTATAGAAACAACACCAAAAAACAACTAGAAATCCGTAAAAAGACGGAGTGAGGAAACGGATCAACAGTCTAAAGGGACCCCACCAAAAAAACTAAAAAAGAACTCGGCCAGAGAAAACAAAGATCCAATGGCTCACTTACCAACATTGGAAACTGGGTATGTGGAACGAAGACCCTTCCTAACCCTCCCGCTAAGTTCCCGCCTAAAAAAATTTGAAAACCCTCTATGCCATGAAACCTGCAACTACAAGTTCCCGCCTACTCCAACTACTCCTTTGTTCCACAAAGACCGATGGACCTTTATTAATACCATGGGAAATGCCAAACATGTCCTTAGCTTCAAAACATGGGAAACTTAAATTGCGAGGATTCTTTGTTTACTTAAAAGAGACAAGTATAGTATGGGCAGTCAAAAGTGACCACCCATGTAAGAAAACATCCAAACTTTACTTAGTAATATTAGTCTTTGAGGTTTAAAAGTTATTCTCCCGAGGTTTAAAAGCCATTATCCATATTTATATCCACCACATTTATCGATAGTTTTTTTTCCATGACTTTTTATAATTAATTATCATTTATTCATTATATATATATATATATATATATATATATATAATAATTATTTATTATAAAAATATAAAATAAAATAATTTTAAGATTTAATTTTTTTTATGTATTTAAAATATTTTTTTGTATTATCACTTTATTTAAAAGGGGGAGGGATGGGCTTTGTGAGGTGAGGGTTTTTCTATGACACTAGGGTTTTCATTTCCTTTACCTCTAGGGTTTCTGCTTAGTTGAAGGTTTGAAGGCTGGAAGTGATGGCGTGTGGGTTCCAGCTTCAGGGTTCTGGATGTGATGAAGGAGTTCTATGCTGCTTCAGTCCCTCTCTGGTTCCTATGCCGTGTTTTTTTTTGTCAGATCTTTTCCCCCGACAGTCATCCGATGTTCCAACTCACCATGCAGGAGGAACATTTGGATTTTGGTGATAGCTCGTGTAAGACCCGTGCAATCAAACCACACTTAGAATTTTATTGTGGATATTTTCCATTTGTGCCTCAGGGCGATCTAGACGATTTGGCCAAGACATTTGTAATTAATTTTGGAGAACCTCACCCTTCAAATCCTTGAGTAGCATCAGACGTGTTGGTGGGAGAAGAAACCCAAATACCTATGTCCAGACCTCTTCGTAGTGGCATTAATGCAAACTCATGTCCCTCTCTTTGAGTCTAAGCCTCTAGCTTGTTCATCAGTTGATGTTGAAACAAAGTAGAAGGCAGAGGTGATATTTGGCGAGGATATGCATCAATGTTCTAGTATAGCGAGGAAGAAAAGGTGAATTTGCGCAAGGCCAATGGAAGTCTCAATGGTGGTTGGGAAAGATGTTAGGATTGATGATATCCTGAAGGTTCTGGTAAGGCTCTCATGGGACGTTTTTGTGGGAAGTCAGTCATTGAAGGTTCTTTAAAACATTGGATGAGAAAAGTTGGAGGCCAGTTGTAGGGTATATGTCAGTCTTCCACATTTTGGTGTGGGGATGGATTTGTTTTTTGTTTGGTTCAGAGGAAGATTGTGCTAAAATCTTGGTCCGTTCATGGAATTGGGGGCCCTCTAGCCTAGTTAAGAAAAAATGGGCCATGGATTTTGATTCATCAAGGGCTCCGGTTGTCGTCCAGAAGGTCTGGGAAATCCTTCCCGAACTTCCACTAGTGTTTTGGAATGAGGCCTCCTTGACTACTTTTGGGAACAAAATTGGGAGCTTTGTAACTTTGGAGCCAAATTGGGACTCCCAGGAAGATCGTCGATGGGCATAGGTCCAAGTGAAAGTTCACCTTCTGGACAATCTATTAGGGGAAATCAACTTGGTTTTAGGGGATAAAACATGGCAGCAAAAAAATGATTATTGGAGGCTACCTTTTGATTTTTTTTCTTGTCGTGAAGTTGGACACCTCCAACCTCAATGTAGTAAGGTTTTACCTACAATAGTATGGAAAAAAAGGTATGGGTGATAAAGTCCAAAGTATCAATATCCAAAGGTGTGCAGGAAGAGGGATTACAAGAGGAAGTCAAAATTGGGATTTCTCCTTTGGATACCAGAGTAGTGTCTACAGATGAGGAAAGGGCTTGGTCTGGTTCACCTAGTTCCGATTTCGATTAGTCTAAAACTATCTTTGTTTCAAATTATGCTCCACTTTCCATGGAATTGTCGGGGCCAAGCACCATTTGTCAAAAGATAGAAGAAATAATGGTTGCATCCCTGCCAAAGCCTTTTCCTTCAGATCCGCCCCTCCTTTTTGGTTTCCTTGACATCAAAGACTCTTCGTTGTCTTCTCTTCTGAGGCAGCTTGAAGAAACAATGGGCTATGATAGTAATAAGGGTGCAGTAGGTGTGGATATTTCCCCCTTACCCTTGTTTACATAAAGCAACCCTTCCCATAGAAAGGGCTATGCCCTTTGTACTTGAGTGAAACTTAAGGAGGAGTCTTCTTTGCAAGGGGGCCTAGCTCTCGATCCTCTTCAAACCAATCCTGTTGGAAGGAAAACCCATCTATTGAAGGCCCAGTAGAAGGTATTTCAAGATATTAAAAAAGGGAAACAAGTCATCATAACTAGGGCCCTTGGAGTAGAGAAATCCATAAAAAATACTTCCTCGTGATTATGTTATCCTTCAATTCTAGAGGGGTAGGGGGTGCCTACAAATAATTATCCCTAAAAATTCCTATTCAAAGCCACAAGTTGGTCATAATTTTAGTTTAGGAAACAATGGTGGATGGAAATAGATCTAGATCTTCTTTCGAGACATGGCTAAAAAATTGGTCCTTTTTCATAGTGGATGTAGAGGGTTAGTCGAGTAGTTTGATTTCTATGTGAAGTCTTTCCTTCAAAGTTATTCACTCAATTTCACAATCTCAGTTAGAGTGAAATTTAAATATTCAAGTATAGTGATGATTGTTCTAAATATTTATAGCCCCTATGCTAAGAGAATCCCTTCCTAGAAAAGTCTAGTAGAGGTAGGTGCATTGGTAGACCCACATATCCTCATTGGAGGGGACCTAAATCTAATACTTTCCTTGCAGGAAGTGTGGGAGGAAAATCCAAGGCAGGACCCTCAAAGTGTTTTTTTCTCTACATTTTTTTGAAAAGCATCATGTGGTAGATGTCGACCCTGTTAAGTTAGTGCCAACATGGAGGAACTTTTGAGGCAAGGAGGACGCAATATCTAAATGACTATATCGCTCCTTGGTGGCTGAAGCACCGATGGATAATACATATTTAATGAAGTCTTGGGTGACAACAAGAGGTTTGTTTGATCATCTTCTAGGACGTTTTTTCTGAATGGATATATAAAAGGAGAAGCCTCCTTCTCCTTTAAAGTTTAATCATTCTTTTATTTTGGAAGAGGATTGCAAAAAGATAGTGGAGGACACTTGGGAGCATCTAATCTCCTCCTCCTCCTCCTCCTCCTCCTCTTCTTCTTATTCATTCATGTTCCAATTCACAAAAAACATCTCTAGGGTCAAAGTTTCTTTGAAAAAATGGATCCTCTCCTTTAATGAAAAGTCCAAAGCCTTGCTGAAAGAATCTGAGCTATAGATTAAGAAGCTATATGAAGATAATTCCTTTGCCCTTCTATATGAAAATGACTTATCTTAGTTGAGAGATTTGGAATCCACTCAATAGGACATATTGGAGAAGGAAGAGGCAACATGATGGTTAAATATCCGAGCCATTTGGATCAAGGAGGGGAACAATAACATGAAATTTTTCAACCAGTTCGAAAATTACCCGAAAAATTTGAATACGATCCGGGAAATAAAAATATCGGAAGGAACATTAGTCCATTCCTTCAAGGATAAGACTAATGAGGGGGTCCACCATTTCAAATCTCTTTTCAAGGAACCATATGGATGTCCTATCTAGGAAATATTATAGATGATCTCCAAATTCACTCCTATCGTTTTGGAAGAAATGAATCGGTCTTTGGAGAATGAATTTTCATAAGTAGAAGTTGAAGCTTCTCTCACCTCCATGAAGAAAGGAACATTTCATGGTCATGATGGGCTCATAGTATAATTTTTCCTTGGCTGTTACGAACTTTTAAAATATGACTTGTTAAAATTGGTTAGAGAATCCCAATGATCCAAAAAAGTTTGGGGATCGCTAAACTCCACTTTCATCATGTTAATTCCAAAAAGACAAGATGGAGTTTCTTTTTGTAATGTCCCCACTTTGGGACATCATCACAGTGCAAAGATTTATGATGAAAAGAGTAGCCAGATGGATGTTATAGCGAGTATAGGGGTATTTGAGAGGCATTGTGGGGTCTATCTTGCACTGATCATCATTTTCCATCATTACGAGCCATTCCGCATAGGTTGGCTTTGGTTTCGTTGCATTTCGACGATTTCCATGATTTTGACTATTTTGAGCTATAAGTTAATTGAATCACTAAAGAGGTCATTTTGGGCACATTACTTGAAGGAACCTCTCAATGTAATAGCTCATTGGAATCAAGAGGAGAAACACTACAGGATGGGATGGATAGAAGTGACTTTCAGTGGCTAGGGAAGCCACAAGGAGAGATAAGGAGATTTTCAGAGGTAAAAAGGTTAATTAATTAATTAATTAAATATTAATA
>JZKD02S0611963.1:678608-688911 GCA_000966675.3 Picea glauca | reverse complement strand
ACTTTGGAGGGACAAGGTGAGCCAAAAAGTATAAAAGGAAGGCAAGGGCCTCTACTCATCATTCATGTATGTTTTATCTTTGGATTTTTGGCTTTTAGCTAGTGAGCCCAACATTAGGGGTTTTGAGGGTTTTGACTTAACAAACCCTAGAGGACGATTCGATGGTGAAAGATTCCACTTAGCTTGTCCCAATCTTGGTCTTGGATATGCAATACGCTCCCACACCATTCTAGTTCCAAATCTACTCAGTTGCAGGAGGATTCCACATCAGTGACTTGTGTAGATAGAGAGAGGGCGCACCAGTTGGGGGTTTTCAGCAAGGGGGGTGCACCATCATTGGAGAGAGATACATTGCAGTTGATTGGCAGGGATTTTTGAGATTCTATCACTTGGGTTCTTCTTGCAGGGTCTTCACCATCATTTCTAGTGCTTTCTGAGAGATTTTTATGGCTCAGATTATTTCTTAGAGCAGTGGGATGAATTAAAGAGAAGGAGGGCATTTTTGAGATTCAGATCTAGTCAATTTGGAGGGCTTACACTTTAGATTTGACCCTGAGACTTCACCTAGTGACTTGTAGTGTCACAATCTATATTCTTGGGGAGTTTCAGAGCATTTGGAGGCCTCCTTCATCAGGGCCGAATTATCTAGGGTTTCAGTCATCTAGTGGGGCACACCATTCAGTGGAGGAGTTCATATCTACATGGTTTGAGAGTGGATTTGGAGAATTGGACACCTGGGTTGTCCTTATAGTTGCCCAATCTATCAGTTGGCATATTTCTTGGGGTGATTGGACACTTTTGGCAGCAAGGTCGAATTATTGAGGGCTTCAACATTCTAGCAGAGTGTGGCACCTTCTAGCTTTGGGGTTTAGCATTCTTATGGCCCAGATATATTGTATTCAGTATTCATTGTATATCCAGCCTTTGGAGGTGTGTTGGAGTCTTCTATTGGAGCATTTTGTAGCAGCTCTATTGTTTATCTGCTTGGCCATCTGTTGAGCATTCCATATCGACATTTTCATTGTAGCAGGTTTCTCTATCTTATGAATAAAAGCTATTTGAGATGTTTTGTCTTGTCTATCATATTGCATATGGTTGAGGTATGTTCCATGGTTGTCTCTTTTTGTTATTTGTTGCATACAAACAGATAAATACATCAGTAAACCTTAAGGCTGAAATCAAGAGGCCATTCAGCAAGTGAACATAGTAAACAAGTAGGACAACAAAGTGTTTGACGAAATACCTCACTCAGAAAAAGTTTTAAAAAGACACCAAACCGTGATGATCCTTGCATAATGGCTTGGAATCATTACAATGGTATCAGAGCTTAGACTCCTGCCAGCCTGAGGGATATTCCATAAGGAAAGGCGGGGTCTACAGATTTTGTTGGAATAGCTGTGAGTTGTGAAAGAGAATATCATGCACTTTGTGAGAGACTTGGGCCTCTAATAATGATCCAAAAGTTTATATCCATGAAAAACCCCAATTGGAGCGAAGATGAGGTGACATATTGGACCAGCATAGCAGAGGGAAGCAGAGTCAGAGTAGCTAGATGGAGGGAAGCATAGAGAAACCCCACACCCATTAGGAGCATACAACTTTGCTACAGTTGCAAGGTGCCTTGGGAACCGGATCATAGGTGTAGGGGTAAGGGTAAGAAGCATATCATTGAGGTACACTATGATAGTGATGATGAGGATTTGGAGCAGTCCGATGATGACAATGAATCTTGCACATAGGCTAGTGATAGTGACTCTACCTCAGAGGATAGCAATGATGACTCTTGCACAGAGGCTATGGATGCTTGCACGCTTAAGGAGGAGGATGACCCTTTTGTAGTGGATAGGCAGCTGGATAGATAGGACGATAGCACCAGTGTCTCAGCAGACATGTCACATACCATTGATGACCTTATGCCTCAGTAGAGTGGTGACACTAGTGAGGAGTCACATGTGTTAGCACCGAGAGATGATGAGCTTCCTATGGGGGCCGTGACACATCTGTCACCTGTTCAGACACCCATGATAGCCATGTCATATGAGGAGATTAGTGGCACGTCAGGTATGATGGATGAGCCTAGTGTGAGGGATGCACACCATGGACATGTAGATCCACAGATCCAGGAGGAGGTACAGGACGTACAGGCAGTTGACCTCACACATACAGGTCAACCAGAGGAGATGGAGTCACAACTATTGGAGACTCCATTGGTTGAGCAGATTGCAGAGGCTGACAGGTGGATAGAGCACTTACTTTCAAGATCAGATTGCATTGATGAGGATGCACTCTTTAGTATTCAGAATGACCATAGCATGTGTCTAGACACAACTATATGGGATCCAGGCACAGAGGATAATAGTAGGTTGAGTGCACAGGAGGATACAACTGCTCATACAGGGTAGAGTGTGATTCAAGGGGAGATAGCATCTAGTGATGGGGTGCAGTGGCATACATGAGTACCCAACAACATCGTAGAAAATGGACAATTCAACATGTCATCTTATGCAGAGGGTGTTTTTGGGGATTCCAGAGTTGACACTAGTAGGACTGGCACTAGTAGTGAGGGGTCTGAGATGGCACCTCAACATGACCATGATCAGGAGTCACACCACTTTGCAACACAGTTGAGAGTCAGTGAGGCTATGATCATGGAAGCCACTAAACATATTGATGACATGCATGCAGTGATGGCAAATTACCGTTGGAGAGCATCGGTGGCACAGGGTAGCCCAGATGGAGGATTTTCCATGGATGATTTTCACACTCTCAGGAAGAGAGTGTTTACGATGATGACTGACTACCAGAAGTTGTTGATAGATAGGAACTACCTACTAGGGATGGGCAAGTTGTATCATAGGGCCTTGAGGGGGCAAGAGTTGGAGGTAGACCGACTCACTCAGGAGTTGGAGAGCACTCGAGGGTTCTTGAGAGCCACACAAATAACCCTTCAAGAATCAGACTAGTCTAGATCAGATGGGTCTCTTGAGGAGATTCGTCAGAGATCCACTTCATCTATCTTAGTGGACACTCAGATGTATCAGTCAGTCACGTTTATAGAGGATGTTGATGATCTAGCAGAGGATCACCATTCGATGGAGGACACTTCCATTTGTGTTTCGAGAGCTATTGACCTCCATATAGAGGTTGATCCAGTAGTACGCCCAAGATCTGTGATGCAACATGAGTCTACGAGAGATGACATGAGTATGCCGGAGCATATAGTGATGAGTGATATCTCACAGAGACATGCCAATATGTATGATGGGATTCAGAGGGGTGTATTGACTTGCATGGAGGAGACACACTTAGGGTAGCATGCAGATACCACTCCTTTGCAACAACACCTAGTTATGAAAGATCACCTTTACCATATCAGTAGTTGCATGGGAGGTGAGAGATGGAGATTGGTTGAGCAACAGTTGGAGGAGTTACTTCCAGTTGTACTGGATGGTTAGAATTCAATGGTGACCACATGAGATTACTTATCATGGATACCAATGAACGAGCTTCTGGTCGAATCCTTGGGATTGACCAAAGCATGTGATGCCTTCCAGTCCTACAGTCAGTTGCAGATATGTCTGTTATCCTTTTCTGACACGTTTATCATTGGAAACATCATGAGGAGGATAGTAGATGAACACAGAGGGCTTCTGACAGTGATCAGTCTCACACAGGAGCAGTTAGATGTGATTGGAAGTGATAAACTTCCAAGTTTTCCATGGGATCCAGGCATTCATTAGGTGAGCTAGATGTTTCACTACATGATGACCTAGGTTGCACCCGAGAGCCACACACTCCACCAGGGGTCGGTCTGGAGTGGGTCTGTAGGTACGTGTCCTATGGGGCGAGATCTTTCCTTTCGCTATCATCATGAAAGGGCATGGAGATGTTTGGACAGGTACTTCTTCTACAGAGATGCCTTTACAGATATAGTTTCTGGATAGCAGGTCTGGTGGTCATAGGTATTTTAGCTTGAGGATCTAGGAGAGGAGGATCCAGTATGTATGCAGGGGATAGGCAATCGTGGTCAGAGTAGTGTAGGGCCAACATGGTGATCTTTGGAAGAGGTTAGCATGGGACCCAGGGATTGCAGGGTTGATCATTTCACTGAATGACAGGGGCGAGTGGACCTTTGCAAGGGAAAATTATTCTAACTTTCCATTGAGCTTCAGTGTTGAGAGGAGCACACCACTTGTGGTTGTCTCACAGAGGTCTTGCAGTACCTCATTCTGGCATCAACATGTGTAGTTGATGGAGGCCGTGTGGATCTTGGTAGATATTTGGAGGATGGATTCATTCTAAGATGAGGCCATGTGTCATGTGCAGGAGGTTCACAGGGTTGATATCTTTCAGGACTATGCTTCACAGAGTATTGCAGTTCACTTCCTGATATGGGATCCAGGGGGTGGAGTATACTATTGTTCATCTTTTGATGGGTTCTACTGTGTACCCCACAGGTGGACATGGGATCCTGGTATTTTACTTGGAGGGATTTGGGTATTGCTCGAGGACAAGCAATTTTCTAGCAGGGAGGACTGTAATGTCCCCACTTTGGGACATCATCACAGTGCAGAGATTTATGATGACCAGAGTAGCCGTATGGATGCTATAGCGAGTATAGGGGTATTTGAGAGGCATTGTGGGGTCCATCTTGCATTTATCATCATATTCCATCATTATGATCCATTCCACATAGGTTGGCTTTGGTTTCGTTGCATTCCGACGATTTCCATGATTTTGACTATTTTGAGTTATAAGTTAATTGAAATCACTGAAGAGGTCATTTTGGGCACATTACTTGAAGGAACCTCACAATGTAATAGCTCATTGGAATTGGGAGGAGAAACACTACAGGATGGGATGGCTAGAAGTTACTTTCAGTGGCCAGGGAATCCATAAGGAGAGATAAGGAGCTTTTCAAAGGTAAAAAGGTTAATTAATTAATTAAATATTAATAAAATGAAAGTCACTTTGGAGGGACAAGGGGAGCCAAAAAGTATAAAAGGAAGGCAAGGGCCTCTACTCATCATTCATGTATGTTTTATCTTTGGATTTTTGGCTTTCAACTAGTGAGCCCAACATTGGGGGTTTTGAGGGTTTTGACTTAACAAACCCTAGAGGATGATTTGGTGGTGAAAGATTCCACCTAGCTTGTCCCAAGCTTGGTCTTGAAGATGTAATACACTCCCACACCATTCTAGTTCCGGATATACTCATTTGCAGGAGGATTACACATCAGTGACTTGTGTAGATAGAGAGAGGGCACACCAGTTGGGGGTTTTCAGCAAGGGGGGCGCACCATCATTGGAGAGAGATACATTGCAGGTGATTGGTAGGGATTTTTGAGATTCTATCACCCGGGTTCTTCTTGTAGGGTCTTCACCATCATTCCTAGTGATTTCTAAGAGATTTTTATCACTCAAATTATTTCTTAGAGCAGTGGGACTAATTGAAGAGAAGGAGGGCGTTTTTGAGATTCAAATCTAGTCAGTTTGGAGGGGTTACACTTCAAATCTGACCCTGAGACTTCACCTAGTGACTTGCAGTGTCCCAATCTATATTCCTGGGGAGTTACAGATCATTTGGAGGCCTCTTTCATTAGGGCCGAATTATCTAGGGTTTCATTCATCCAGTGGGGCACACCATTCAGTGGAGGAGTTCAGATATACAGGGTTTGAGAGTGGATTTGGAGATTTGGACACCTGGGTTGTCCTTACAGTTGCCCGATCTATTAGTTGACATATTTCTTTGGATGATTGGACGCTTTTGGCACCAGGGCCGAATTATCGAGGGCTTCAACATTCTAGCAGAGCATGGCACCTTCTAGCTTGGGGGTTTAGCATTCTTATGGCCCAGATCTATTGTATTCAATGTTCATTGTATATCCAACCTTTGGAGGTGTGTTGGAGTCTTCTATTGGAGCATTTTGTAGTAGCTCTATTTTTTATCTTCTTGGCCATTTGTTGATCATTCTAGATCGGCATCTTCATTGTAGCAGGTTTCTCTATCTTATGAATAAAGTCTATTTGAGATGTTTTGGTTTGTCTATCATATTGCATATGGTTGAGGTATGTTCCATGGTTGTCTCTTTCTGTTATTTGCTACATACACACATATAAATACATTAGTAAACCCTAAATACGAAATCAAGAGGCCATTAAGCAAGTGAACATAGTAAACAAGTAGGGAAACAAAGTGTTTGACGAAATACCTCACTCAGAAAAAGTTTTCAAAAGACACCAAAACCGTGATGATCCTTGCATAATGGCTTGGGATCATTACAATTTTGATGAATTCTGGCCTATTTCATGTTGCAATGTAATACATAATATTGTGGCCAAGATTATTGCTTGGAGGCTAAATACAATTTTGAGTGAGGTTATATCAAAAGAACAATTCAGGTTTCTTCAATGAAGGAAAATCCTATTGGAATTTTAATTTTTCTAGTTACACTATTACAATTACTTAATCCAATAGCAACTATAGTAGGATCAATGAAAGATAGACAATCAAAGATATAATAGAAAAAAAATATTATATTGGGAAACCCTTGTGGGGGAGAAAAACTAGCAACCAAAATGCTCAATATAGATTCCTTCAACCAGTACAATGATGCGCTTATAACTCTCCAAGAAAGACCAAGACCAAAACACTGAAAGAACTAGTCTCCAAGACTTGTGTGTTAGACCTTCTTATGTGCTCCAAAATGAAAAAGAGAAGTGTGTGAGTGTGTGTCCAAATGAGAGGAACCTATCCTCTATTTATACACAACATTTTTTCTTGGAGAGACATGACTCTTGACCTAGCTAACCCATAAAACATGGTCGACTAGCCACAATGGGGATTTTTACAATTATAAGTAAAATACCAATAATATAATAATTTATGTTTAACTAAATTGTACAATATAATTATAATAATATTTTAAATGTTTGACTAAAACAAATATAGAAGAATTTCTTCCGTAGTTACAACAAAAATATTAACACTCCCTCTTAATGAGGGGGTCAACCATTTCCTTGACCTCTAGGGTTTCTGCTTAGTTGAAGGTTGAAGGCCAGGAGCAGTGGCATGTGGGTTCCAAATTCAGGGTTTTGGATGTGATGAAGGAGTGCTACACTACTTTAGTCCCTCTCTGGTTCCTAAGCCATTTTTTTTTGTTATATCCTTCCCCCGACGGTCGTTGGATGTTCCAACTCACCATGGAGAATGAACAATTGGATTTTGGTGATAGCTCGTGTCAGACCCGTGCATTCAAATAACAGTCAGACTTTTATTGTGGATTTTTTCCATTTTTTCCTCAGGCTGATATCGACTATTTGACCAAGACACTAGGGATTAATTTCAAATAACCTCACCCTTCAAATCCTTGAGTATCATTAGACATGTTGGTAGGAGAAGAAACCCAGACACCTATGTCCAGACCTCTTCGTAGTGGAATTAGTGCAAACTCATGTCCCTCTGTTTGAGTCTAGGCCTCTGGCTTCTTCATCAGTTGATGTCAGAACAAAGCATAGGGTGGAGGTGATATTTGGCGAGGAGATGCATCAATGTTCTAGCATAGCGAGGAAGAAAAGGTGCATCTGAGCAAGGCCAGAGAAAGTCTCAATGGTGGTTAGGAAGGATGTTAGGATTGATGATATCCCGAAGGTTCTTGGTAAGGCTATGGTGGGACATTTTTGTGGGAATTCAGTTAGTGAAGGTTCTTTAAAACAATGTATGGAGAAAAATTGGAGGCCATTTATAAGGTATATGCTAGTCTTCCACATTTTAGTGTGGGGATGGATTTGTTTTCTGTTTGGTTCAGAAGAAGATTGTGCTAAAATATTGGTCTGTTCATGGAACTGGGGGACCTCTGTCCTAATTATGCAAAAATGGGCCATGGATTTTGATCCAGCAAGGGCCCCAATTTTCATCCAGAAGGTCTGGGCAATCCTTCCCAACCTTCCACTAATGTTTTGGAATGAGGCCTCCCTGGCTGCTATTGGGAACAAAATTGGGAGCTTTGTAATTCTGGAGCTAAATTGGGACTTCAAGGAAGATCGTCGATGGGCTTGGGTCCAAGTGGAATTTGACCTTTGGGATGATCTATTGGGGTAAATCAACTTGGTTTTAGGGGAGAAAATATGACAGTAAAAAATCGATTATTCAAGGATACCCTTTCATTGTTTTTCTTGTTAAGCTAGCCACCACCAACCTCAATGTAGTAAGGTTTTACCTACATTAGCATGGATAAAAAGGTATGGGTAAGAAAGGCCAAAGTATCAAGGTCCAAAGGGGTGCATGAAGAAGGATTACAAGAGAAAGTCAAAATTGGGATTTCTCCTTTGTATACCAGAGTAGCGCCTACAAATGAGGAAAGGACTCAGCCTGGTTCTGATTCCGATCAGTATAAACCTATCTCTATTTCAAATTATGTTCCACTTTCCATGGAATTGTCGGGACCAAGCACCGTTTGTCAAAATATAGAAGAAATAATGGTTGCATCCTGTTGAGGGGTCTGAGATCCCTCTAAATCAACAACATGAACCAAACCCACCTAAGAGGCCCAATTAGACTCGTAAGTGTTTGATGAGTGGTAAGTTCTCCAGATTCATGATATGGCTGGAATTATCGATGGGATTTAATTGCGATTGACATATATGTCTTTTATGTTAATCCTTTCCTCAGGCTATGCAGTTTTCTTTTTGGTTATTTTCTAACGTTTATAACAAAAGAAAGATAGATCTTTAAACTATATGAGAGAGGGAAGGTAACTATATGTTGGGGGGAAGGATGGGTTGCAGGATAACCTTTATACTGTAGCATGCAGATGAAGAAGATATAAACTACTTCAAACTATAATTAATACCATTTTGATTAGTAGACATTGAACATTGTCTGAGATAACATTCACAGAAAGAAGATATACACGTGACAAGAAGTTGGTGCAAGAAAAGTAATTTTCAATGCTCTATTATCAATCACAGGTTAACACAATCGATTTTTATTCATCAAATAGAATAAAAGAACTATTACAACATCATAAGATAACTTTAAATAACAAGTACAATAACCCTTACTCAATACAACAACAAATATTGAATCTGAAGGTAGAGATAATCCCCCTTGGTCCAATCACATTCATGCCTTAGATGAAAGAAGTGTCTTTGGTTCTAAACATAATTTATTAATTAAAATAACTTGCACATAAATAGTTCTCTTAAAATTTTTTAGAAAAGGTTTTTCTCTCCAAAACCATCGACCCTTGCTAACATACAAAAGATACCTATTTATCAGAGATGTGGAGGCTCTCAACTAATGTGGAACCGAGGCTTAGCTCTACACATCGACTGTTAAATAAATTATTAACTTAACTAAAACACACTGCTGGAGTATGTTAATGAATACTCCGAACTTGTCTTAAAAAAAAGGAGTGGTTCTTATCACACAAAAAATACCACTTATTATGTCTAAATTTACAATAGTTTTGCAATTGAATAATTAAAAACTGCTAGTAGCACTTAAGCTAGACTGATGCGCATGCTGGGGTGAACCGATATTTGGTAGGAAATGACTGGGAGTGAAAGAACTGTGTTCTGTATCAAGCATTGGCATGAAACACGTTGTTGGAGGCTTCTAAGAGATAGTTGGATGTTGGCAGTGTTTTCCCCCCAATTTTGGTTTGACGCACCTTTTCTAAACATTTCAAAACTTGCCGTAAATGTGGGTGAGAGAATCTAGAAATCTGATGTTTGGGGGCTTGGGAGAACAGAATATTCATATCTCCCAGAGGCCTAGACTCCCAGAGTCATTAACCACCAATTATTGCTAATTAACTCGGGATTTATCCTTGAACATTTGGTGTTTCAACACTTTGGCAATTCAGGGGTTCAGGAGCTATGAATGTTGAGTTTGAGAATCTCTCAGAGTTACAATGTTGCAGAGTGACATGGTAGTTCAGGACCCACTTTGGCTATTTGGGGTTCCGATACTTCATAAATTCGGGAGTTTGGAGAACTATGCTCACTTTGAGTTGAAATTCCTCGGAGTGATAAACTCCCGGAGTGACGTGGTGGCCTGACGTCATATCTCTGACGTGTCACAAAAAGAAGGGTGACACATGTGTTGGTCACTATAATTTCTTAATTAATTTCAAACAACCAAGTGAAACATAAATTATCAACCCAGAGAAGTCTTTTGTTTCAAAGATAGCTGCGCACTATGTATGCTCAATTCCAAAAGCACTTAGTGTTGTAGTAAAGAAATCATTCTATCTAATCTTGCTGAAGTGAACTGAAACTCTGAATTGTATCACAGGAAA
>JZKD02S0611963.1:648225-678598 GCA_000966675.3 Picea glauca | reverse complement strand
GGTGGCCAGGATCGCCATATTTGACTGGGGGAATCTTACCTGTCATTAATGCAGACAAATCTCCCATGACGTGGACTGTAAGGGGGTCCTTGGTTTTCCTACCGAGCTTTTTGACGCAGATATCTCTCATTGTCTATATTATGAGTCTAAACATTAGTGATGAAGGGTATAACAATGGCAAAAAGTATGGGCAAAAAGGGTACAATATGTGGTCCTAACAACATGTCACTTGAAATAGTACAGATGACAGAGCCAAATATGCTTGAAATGAGTGCCATGTGTCATGATAGGAAATTGACACACATCATGATAAAAGAGTTCCATGCGTCTCAACTGATGGACACCACGTGTCTCTGACTCTTCGATGCTTCGACACTTCGGCTCTTCAGCGATTTGCATTTTCTCTGGGTTGGAATCTCCCGAAATGACAATCTACCAGAGTCATTAATTCATGATTATTGCTAATTGTTCTAAGATTAAGACATTTTAACCATTAAACATTTCGAGAGTTCAGGACTTCGGCTCTTTGATGTTTAGGATTTTTTGTGTTTCTCTGAATTGAAATATTCCAGAGTGGTGATCTCCCTGATATGATGTGTCCACATGATGACACTATCACTGACATGTCCACATGAAAGAGAGTGACACATGTCACCCGGAATAGTGGATGATGTAAGCCAAATTCCTTGAAACGAGTACCACGTGTTTGGCGATCGATGTATTCCAAGTGTCTTCGATTCTTTGGTACTTCGGCTCTTCGGTTCTTAGGCACTTCAGTGATATGCATTTTTCTCCAAATAAAAACCTCCCGGATGGCTGATCTTCTGGATCTGATGTGACATTCTGATGTCATATCGCTGATGTGTCACAAGAAGAAGGGTGACATGTGTCACTTGGAAATAAGAAGATGACGTAAACAAAGGTGTCTAAAACAAGTTCCATGTGTCTCAACTGATGAATGGCACGTGGCTCCAGCGTTTTGGCATTTGGGATTTTTGAGTGCTAAGTGTGGAGATCTCCCGGATGGCTGATATTGTGAAGCAATGCGACGATTCGACATTTGAGAGTTTTCGACAAAGATGAGCTTGGACATTTTGATGCCGAAGTCACAGAGTGAAGTTTGTGTAACTCTACGATTAAATCTCGCACGAGTTTGAGACTCCGTATGCACGAGAGCTATTGATCTGCATTGAATGTTAGATCTCCATCGTTGAATATTTGACCTTTCTGGTTGGCTTGAAATCTAAGCCCGAAATGGACTGCTCTAAATTGCTGTGTCTTTCTTGTGGAATCTTACTGTGCATACAAAGGACTTGGTGGTCTTGGATGTATCTTGCACACAAAAAAGACTTGGTGGACCTGTTTCACGCTCAATCAATGACAAACATGATGACAAGTATTTCAAACCAAATCACGACATGTAATTATCCTTCAAGAAAACATAAAAAATTTGGGAAAAGAAACAATCAAGAAGGATAATGATGAAAGACCAAGTCATTTAGTAATGGGAAATTGACTCAACCAACCAGAAGGGGAATGATTTTCAAGAAGGTACAAGGAAAATGAGGCAGGAGGGGCATGAGGAGCATTTATTTTTGACGTCGGGGATTTTGTTTAGACATACATCCCTGGCTACAATGTCCTATCCTACCGATGCCAACGATGTATCAATGATTGACGATTGACGATTTGTGATGGTTAATGTTTGTAGTTTTGTCCCTAAGAGTTCATCGATTCCAAAAATGTAACGACGATCTACGATCAACAATTTGTTATGGTTTTATGTATTTTTGATTTGTATCTTGAATATCGCTAATGTCGAAAACGTATCGGCAATGTTAAATAACTTTATCATAGACCATAATTTTCCAATTGACGAACATTGAAAAAGTTTAAACCGTGTACATTTTAGGCCCTTCATACCATGTTACTAAAAAATAAATCAATCCATCAATAAATTCTAACCGAAAAAGAATAACTGATAACAAGACTCAATAACAATATATAAATCCATCCATTCCACAACACTGACTCTGATTAAAAAATGATAAGTTATACCCAAAAAGAAAGAAATTTCGCAAAGTATTTTAGGGTGTGTTGAGTGCTCAACAAATGGTGATTCTTTGGGTGAAAACATAATCTCTTCTCCTTCCCTCGTGCTTAGCCTGTGAAAATTGGTTGAGAAACCATTTGGCCTTATTCTATTCCTTTTCAACATAACCTTTTCTATCAATGTGTACACAAGTTCCCGAGTCTGCAAATCTGGATCTGCTTATGGGGTTTAGCTTTTCCACCCCCTTTCCTTTTAACCTCAATCCATGTCCTTTCTAGACAAGAGTTGGGTATGACTTCCATTGGCGTGAGGCTATTTATCTATCATTCCTTACTTACAATGTTTCTCCTTTACCAACGAGCATCCTTAGCCCCGACATAGTCACCCTGACATCACAGACCTTGCTCCACTACCAGTGAGCGTCCATATATGATGCAGACCCCCTACCTCAACAAGGTCCACTGACCTCCTAGTCTCTAGATCGCTCTCTTCCCTGAGCCGAAATGGCTCTTCGAGCTCCTGCTGGAACCCTTTGAATGAATCCATAGGTCCCTTCATCCTCTGGCACAGGCCTTGAGAAAACCTACGCGCTCACCCCCTTTTCGACGCTCTTCTCTGTTTTGAACCAACACACACCTCGGCATTGATTCCCTTCCAACTAGCCCCTTCTCATATAGTGACCTCAGGCTATGACCCAAGGCTTAATAACACTCCTTTCGCGTTTCGGGACTCCTACATGCGAGCTCTCCCAGGCTCCTTGTCCTTCGAATTGCTGAACCCTGAAATAGAGGCTAGCTCCCACTAGCTCCTACCTTCACTCCTGACTCATATGACCTCCACCCCATGACCAACGGATAACATCCAACTGACTCCCCAGGTTTTCGCGTTTCAGCGATGTGGAGGGGTTAACTCCTTGTCCCTCCAACTCCCGGTTGCTGAAAGTCCGAAATCGTATCTACTACAAGATCGACGGCTCTGAGCCTTCCTTGATCTAATGATCCTAGTTCTTTGAGGGTTTTGTGATTCAGGGAATCGCGATGCAAGGGTCCCGCTCCTTTTTCTTTCGAATCCCCGGTTGTCAAAATGCCGAAATGTCTTGGCGTTCGTTCTTTTGGGGTTTCGCGATTCAGGGAATCGCGATGCAAGGGTCTTGCTCCTTTGTCTTTCGAATCCCCGGTTGCCGAAATGCCGAAATGTCTTGGTGTTCGATCAATGACTCACAATAACCCCTGAGATATATGGTCCATGTCTGGCCTCACTATTTCACTATTTTGCGATTCAGGGTTTCGCGATATCGCAAGTCAGGACTCCCTGTTTCACGACTCCTTCACTCTTGAAATCCCAAACCACAAAATGCTGAAATATCTCTGCTGAGAGATCAACGGCCCAAGTCCTTCTGGAGCTGACGACCACGATCTAACTGAATTGATGGCTCGAAATATTTCGGGCCTTTCCCTGAAATCTTGACCGCTTTCCACATGTCCTATGGATGGTCACGATGCTTTCGGGATTTTGGTCGAGTCCTCCCCTTTACTTCTACGAGGGTTAAAAATCATTCTCCTCTTTCCAGATCTGATGGCTATCTGTCCTTTATGCGAGATCTGACGACTCAGATCCTTCCTCCCGTGCTCTGAGACTTTGAATGGTCCCACCGTTATCTTCCGTGCAGCTTCACCTAGTCCAATGGACGGCGGCTACTTGTATGACATTTGACGGCTCAGATCAAATCTTCTGTGTGTCTCCTAGGGACTAAACCTCGTGCACATATCTTTGATCCAACAACTCTCATGCCACTGCACTCCTGATCCAACGACTGGCGCGTTTTCACAATTTCATGTCTCTAGGAGTTGAAAGACTCTCCCTCTTATGTTTCTTGGTACACGAAATTCCAAAAAACTTAAACCATTCACACCTTACTTCGAGATCAACGGATGTTGATCCATGCCTCCAGATTTGATGGCTTAGATTTAAACATGCAAGAGTTCCCCTGTTCTCTATCGATCTAGTGGGATCGTAGTCATTGGTCAGGTAGTGGAACATACCATCCCAGGGAGAAGCTGGAAGAAGCTGGAAGTATGCCAGGAGGAGAAATGGCAGTAACAGAACTACCAGAGGAAGAAGCTAAGTAGTAGTTCAGTGAGGAGACTACAGAGCTGGAGTCTGTAGCAGAGTGGCCACTTAGTGCCACAAAGAGAGACATAGATAGAAGGGGAGATCGAGCAGATCTGCCCATTGAGAAGATAGAAGTGCAACAAAGAAGACTGCATACAAATAGCCAGCCATTGGAGTAGTTGGATGAGGTAATTGAAGAAATCAAAAGGCTGATGTTGAGTTTAACAATAGAGACTGCCAACAATGAGAAGCTGAGTAGAAGGAATCCTGCAAGAGAAACAACAACAAAAACGAAGCAGAGGAGCAGATGGACAACTCCAAGAGAAAATTTGGGATCTAGGTGGATTTCAACACTGGATAAGAGGAGCTCATGATCAGAAGATCATGATTTTTCTAGATGAGGAGTATGATGCAAGAGCATCGCTCCATGTTAACAACATGCCAGCCAGCCAGCACATCTAGCACACATTTAATGGAGAAAGGGAGAGGCGCAACCCTCTCAATTTTGAAATTCAAAATTTCAATAAATGTTGTAAGGATTTTAATGCCAGATCATGCCTTTGTACAGTTAGTGGTTGAGGTTTCCTTTAATGGTTTCTTACAGCAAGCCCGGGATGTAGTCAGGTCTGGGCATCCATTGATGTAATGTAGCCATAGGAGTTGCTCTGTGATAGCGATAGCTCAAAGACGGTGGTTGAGGATAAGCTCATGGGAGCCCTCATTTTGTAATTAAGAAATTAGGGAGAGAGATAGGAGGAGAGACCAGAGCAGAGAGGTCTTGAGAGAGAGAGAGCTGAGACTTGTTACGGTCCAGCCTTTGTAAACACCTTATATAGGCATTTCTGAATTAATAGAAGAGCAGTTTTTCCTACCATGAATTGTCTGTATGTGTTTGCATGTTTTTATGCATTTCATGTTTTAAATGCATAACTAGTGAAGTACTTCAGAAGTTTCAATTTCTTCTCATCTTTGAGTTTCCAAGTGGAAAGAGTGTACATAGTCCGCAGGTGTGCATTGACAGAGGTGAGGTAACCTTAGGAAATCTCAAGAGGGATAGCGTTGAACCTTCATCAGCAGAGGTGCAAGGAGTGCATAGGAAGGAACTATGTTTCGAGTTTAGGGAAGACATAACTATTGAAGGTTTTGTAGATCTCTACCAAGAGGGAATTGAGTGAGTGCATAGAGTGCACTAGAGAAATCTATT
Source organism: Picea glauca (assembly GCA_000966675.3). NCBI lineage: Eukaryota > Viridiplantae > Streptophyta > Pinopsida > Pinales > Pinaceae > Picea > Picea glauca. The sequence goes on along the minus strand of JZKD02S0611963.1, from coordinate 673,229 downwards.
TTGATTTTTGAGGAAAGGGAAGTGTCGAAGAAAAGACACTCATAGAGTTGTTTAATAATCTGTAGGCTCTGCAAGGTGTGCATCGAGCAGAAGGATGCCAGGTGGGCTTAGGGAGTTTTATTCTTAAGAAAACTTCTCAGATCTGAGTTTAGCGAAATACTTAGTAGCACTAGGTTTGTGCGAGAGTGGACTTGTCCTAAGTCCATAAGCTCAGAAGATAAAGTGCGAGAAGAACGTGCACAGAGAAAACCTTTCGAGGTTTCTGAGTTGACAAAGATAAGGAGGGGGAGCATTTCTATAACGCAGAAGAGACCCAAAGGAACCAGGCTCACAAGAGGAAGAGTAAAAGGTCGAGACCTTCAAGACTTAGAAAATCTTGTAAGTCAAAAAGCCAAGAAATATCAGGAGGAAGAGCACAACTGTCATTGGATCAACACTGGGAAGACGAGATCTGGACCATTAGATCAATGTTCAGATAGGAGGAGCACACATAGGAGATGTTCAAATATGAGCCGTTAGATCTGGAAGCATGGATCAACATCCATTGATCTCGAAGTAAGGTGCGCATGGTTTAAGTTTTTCGACATTTCGTGTACCAAGAAACATAAGGGGGAGAGTCTTTCAACTCCCAGAGACATGAAATTGTAAAAACGCACCAGCCGTTGGATTGGGAGTGCAGTGGCATGAGAGCCGCTGGATCAAAGATACGTGCACAAGGTTTAGTCCCTGGGAGACACATAAAATATTTGATTTGAGTCATCAGATGTCGTACAAGTAGCCGCAGTCCGTTGGACCAGGTGAAGCTGCACGGAAGATAACGGTGGGACCATTCAGAGTCTCAAAGCACGGGAGGAAGAATATGAGTCATCAGATCTCACATAAAGGATAGATAGCCATCAGATCCGAAAAGAGGAGAACAAGGTTTAACCCTCGTATAAGCAAAGGGGAGGACTCGACCAAAATCTCGAAAGCATCGTGACTGTCCACATGAGGACACGTGGCAAGTAGTCAAGATTTCGGGAAAAGCCCCGAAATATTTTGATCCATCAATTTAGTTAGATCGTGGTTGTCAGTTCCAGAAGGACCTGGGCTGTTTATCTCTTAGCAAAGATATTTTATCATTTCATGGACTGGGAAGTCAAGATTGAAGGAGTCGTGAGACAGGGAGTCCCAACTTGCGATATCGTGAAACCTTGAATCGCGAAATAGCGAAATAGCGAGGCCAGACGTGGACTATTGATCTCAGGGGTTATTGTGAGTTGTTGATCGAACGCCAAGACATTTCAGCATTTCGGCAATCGGGGATTCGAAAGACAAAGGAGCAAGACCCTTGCATCGTGATTCCCCGAATCACGAAACCTCGAAAGAACGAACACCAAGACATTTTGGCATTTTGGCAACCGGGGATTCTAAAGACAAAGGAGCGTGACCCTTGCATCATGATTCCCCAAATCGTGAAACCCCAAAAGAACCAGGATCGTTAGATCAAGGAAGGCTCAGAGCCGTCTATCTTGTAGTAGATACGATTTCGGACTTTCGGCAATCGGGATTTGGAGGGACAAGGAGTTAACCCCTCCACATCACCGAAACGTGAAAACCCGGGGAGTCGGTTGGATGTTAGCTGTTGGTCACGGGGTAGAGGTCATATGAGTCAGGAGTGAAGGTAGAAGCTAGTGGGAGCTAGGCTCTATTTCGGGGTTCGGTAATTTGAAGGACAAGGATCCTGGGAGAGCTCTCATGTAGGAGTCCTGAAACCCCGAAACGTGAAAGGAGTGTTGTTAAGCCTTGGGTCATGGCTTGAGGTCACCAAATGAGAAGGGGCTAGTTGGAAGGGAATCAACGTTGAGGTGTGTGTTGGTTCAGAATAGAGAAGAGCGCCGAAAAGGGGGTGAGCGCATAGGTTTTCTCAAGGCCTATACCAGAGGATGAAGGGACCCGTGGATTCATTCAAAGGGTTCCAGCAGGAGCCTGAAGAGCCATTTCGGCTCAGGGAAGAGAGAGATCCAGAGACCGGGAGGTCAATGGAACCTGCTGAGGTAGGGGGTCTGCATCATGTGGTATCATAGTTGATATTTTCGTCTATAGACTTCAGGTGAAGGAGACAGCAGGTGAAGGAGGAGACAGAATAATGATGCTCTGTGAAGATTGTTGCAAGGTGTGCAATAGTCAATAGACAACCAGGCGGGCTATAGGAGGAGATGGAGATGCTCTCAGAAGTAGAGTGATCCATACGCTTTCCAGGAGGGTAGGTGAAAGATGGAAATGGCTAATGAAGGCCATGAGCATGGTGGAAGAGGAGACCACCAACAGATGAATAAAGAAGAGATTGACAAGGAACTCGCTGAGATAAGAGCGAGAATGGAACAAATGACATTGAAGATGCAACAGGAGGAAAAAGTACACTGGAGGTACGAATGGCCTCTGAACAGGAAAGCCAAATGGCCTATCCAAAAGTTGCTAGCCAGGAAACAACAACAAGAGTTGAGGAAGTGGCTGAGGTATGCTGAAAGCCTCAGTGACACAGAGCTGGTTTGCATCTGTGAGCTAGAAGTCAGAGAAACCCTCAGTGATGAGGAAGAGGGATCAGTTTCAGATCTCATAAACTACTAGGAGGGAAGAGATGAATTTTCGAATTTCCAGGTGGGAAATGAAATGAGATCATTGGAGGATCTCATAGACTGTTAGGAGGAAAACCATGAAAATTCATATTGCTAGGTGGGAAATGGTATGAGATTAATAGAGGATCTCATAAATTGCCAGGTGGGCAGAAGTGGACTTTCAAGTTGCCAGGTGGGAAATGGAAAGAGATTAGTGGAAGGTATCGCGTATTGCCAAGGGGGCAGTGGTGAAAGTTCAGATTTCCAAGTGGGTAATGAGATGGGATCAGACAATCTCATAGACTGCCAGGTGGGCAGCAAAAAATTCCAAAATTTCCAGGTGGGCAAGGGGAAAGAGATGAGATTGTAAGAAAGTCTCATGAACTTAGAGGAGAGTTCAGATCAGCAAGGAGTGTTGACAGGAGAGAATCAGAAGAGAATTTTGATCATTGCAGGAATAGAGGTGTTCCTACCAAGCAGCCCAGTTGAGGCCAGAGCATGTGTTGTGGATGCAACAATAGTAGGAGGAAAAATAGCATAAACTGTCATGGAGGAAGAAATGGAGCAGACACTGACATTTTCCCAAGAAGCAGAGGATGAGCATTCAACAGAATGGCTCAAAATTTTCAGCCAGGCAGCTGTACAGGAAATCACTGTAGTACTAGAAGCTGCAAAAGAAGAAGAAGAAGAAGAAGAAGAGGAAGAAGACAACATGGATTTTGCTGATCTGTGTGAAGAATTGGAAGCCCTGGAAAGGAGGGTGATGGTGCAAAGTTTTCACATCCAACAGGCTAAGTTGGAAGCAGTTAGTGGAACATACCATCGTGGGGAGAAGCTGGAAGAAGCTAGAAGTATGCAAGGAGGAGAAATAGTAGCAACAAAACTGCCATAGGAATAAGGTGAGAAACAGTTCAGTGAGGAGACTACAGAGCTAGATTCTGCAACAGAGTGGCCACTTAGTGCCACAAAGAGAGATAGAGATAGCAGGGGAGATCGAGCAAATCTTCCTATTGATAAGACATAAGTGCGATAGAGAATACTGCAAACAAAGAGCCAACCACTTGAGCAGTTGGACGAGGTAATTGAAGAAATCAGAAGGCTAATGTTGAGTTTAGTAGTAGAGACTGCCAGCAATGAGAAGTTGAGTAGAAGGGAGCTTGCAAGAGTAGCAGGGAAACAACAACAGCAACAACGAAGCAGAGGAGCAGATGGACAACTCCAAGGGAAAGTTTGGGATCCAGGTGGATTTCAACACTAGAGAAGAGGAGCTCATGATCAGGAGATCATGATTTTTCCAGATGAGGAGTATGATGCAGGAGAATCGCTCTATGTCAGCAGTGTGCCAGCCAACCAACACATCCAACACACATTTAATGGAGAAAGGGAGAGGCACAACCATGTCAATTTTGAAATTCGAAATTTCAATAAATGTTGTAAGGATTTTAATGCCAGACCATGCCTTTGTACAAATAGTGGTTGAGGTTTCCTTTAATGGTTGCCTGTAGCAAGCCCAGGACGTAGTCAGGACTGGGCATCCATTTATGTAATGTAGCCATAGGAGCTACTCTGTGATAGCGATAGCTAAGAGACGATGGTTGAGGATAAGCTCATGGGAGCCCTCATTTTGTAATTAATAAATTAGGGAGAGACATAGGAGGAGAGACCAGAGTAGAGAGGTATCGAGAGAGAGAGATAAGACTTGTTACAATCCAGCCTTTGTAAACACCTTATATAGGCATTTCTGAATTAATAGAAGAGCAATTTTTCCTGCCATGAATTGTCTATATGTGTTTGCATGTTTTTATGCATTTCATGTTTTAAATGCATAACTAGTGAAGTAATTTGGAAGTTTCAATTTCTTCTCGTCTTTGAGTTTCTGAGTGTAAGGAGTGCACATAGTCTGCAGGTGTGCATTGACAGAGGTGAGGTAACCTCAAGAAATCTCAAGAGGGATAGTGTTGAACCTTCATCAACAGAGGTGCAAGGAGTGCACAGGAAGGAACTCTGTTTTGAGTTCAGGGAAGACAGACAGAACTACTGAAGGTTCTGTAGATCTCTGCCAAGAGGGCATTGAGTGAGTGCATAGAGTGCACTAGAGAACTCTATTTCGAGTTCTGAGGAAAGGGAAGTGTCAAAGAGAAGACACTCACAGAGTTGCTGAATACTTTGTAGGCTCTGCAAGGTGTGCATCAAGCAGAAGAACACCAGGTGGGCATAGGGAGTTTTCTTTCCAAGAAAACTTCTGAAATATGATTTTAGAAAAATACTCAGTAGCACCAGGAGTGTGTGATAGTGGACTTGTCCTAAGTCTATAAGCTCAGAAGAGAAAGTGCAAGAAGAACGTGCAAAGAGAAAACCTTTCAAGGTTTCTGAGTTGACAAAGCTCAGGAGGGGGAGTGTTTCTATAACACATATGAGACCCAAATGAACTGGGCTCGCAAGAGGAAGAGTCAAAGGTTGAGACCTTCGATACTTAGAAAATATTCTAAGTCAAAAATCCAAGAAAGCTCAGGAGGAAGAGCACAACTGTCATTGGATCAACATTGGGAAGACGAGATTTGGACCATTAGATCAGTGTTCAGACAGGAGGAGCACACATAGGAGATGTTCAAATCTGAGTTGTCAGATCTGGAGGCATGGATCAACAACCATTGATCTCGAAGTAAGGTGTGCATGGTTTAAGTTTTCCGGCATTTCGTGTACCGGGAAACATAAGAGGGAGAGTCTTTCGACTCCCAGAGACGTGAAATTGTGAAAACGTGCCAGCTGTTGGATCGAGAGTGCAGTGGTATTAGATCCACTATATCAAAGATCCATGCGTGGGGTTCAGTCCCTGGGAGACACACATAAGATTTGATCCGAGTCGTCAGATGTCGTACAAGTAGCCGCAGTCCGTTGGACCAGGTGAAGTTGCACGGAAGATAACAGTGGGACCATTCAGAGTCTCAAAGCACGGGAGGAAGGATCTGAGTCGTCAGATCTCACATAAAGGACAGATAGAAATTGGATCCAGAAAGAGGAGAACAAGGTTTAACCCTCGTAGAAGCAAAGGGGAGGACTCGACCAAAATCCCGAAAGCATCATGATCGTCCATAGGAGGACATGTGGCAAGCGGTCAAGATTTTGGGGAAAGGCCCGAAAGATTTTGAGTTATCGATTCAGTTAGATCGTGGTCATCGGTTCTAGAAGGACTTGGGCCATTGATGTCTCAACAGAGATATTTTGACATTTCATGGACCGAGAGTTCATGAGTGAAGGAGTCATGAGATAGGGAGTCCTAACTCGCGATATCACGAAACCATGAATCGCTAAATAGAGAAATAATGAGGCCAGATGTGGACCATAGATCTCAAGGGTTATTGTGAGCTATTGATTGAATGCCAATACATTTCGGCAACCAAGAATTAAAAAGACAAAGGAGTGGGACTCTTGCATCGTGATTCCTCAAATCACAAAACCTCAAAAGAATGAACGCCAAGACATTTTGGCATTTCGGCAATCGGGGATTTGAAAGACAAAGGAGCGGGACCCTTGCATCACGATTCCTAGAATTGTGAAACCCCAAAAGAACTAGGATCGTTATATCAAGGAAGGCTCAGAGCTGTTGATCTTATAGTGTATACAATTTCAAACTTTCGGCAACCGAGAGTTGGAGGGACAAGGAGTTAACCCCTCCACATCACCGAAACGCGAAAACCTGGGGAGTCGGTTAGATGTTAGCCACTGGTCATGGGGCAGAGGTCATATGAGTCAGGAGTGAAGGTAGGAGCTAGTGGGATCTACGCTCTATTTTGGGGTTTGGTAATTCGAAGTACAAGGAGCCTGGGAGAGCTCTCATGCAGGAGTCCCGAAACCCCGAAACATGAATGGAGTGTTGTTAAGCCTTGGGTCATAGCTCGAGGTCACCATATGAGAAGGGGCTAGTTGGAAGGGAATCAATGCCGAGGTGTGTGTTGGTTCAGAATAGAGAAGAGCGCTGAAAAGGGGGTGAGCGCACAGGTTTTCTCAAGGCCTGTGCCAGAGAACGAAGGGACCTGTGGATTCGTTCAAAGGGTTCCAACAGGAGCCCGAAGAGCCATTTCGGCTTAGGGAAGAGAGCGATCCAGAGACCGAGAGGTCAGTGGACCCTACTGAGGTAGGGGGTCTGCATCAATATCCCTGACGAAGTTGTCTGCATACCCTCTCGAACTTTACACTCTTTTTATGGATCATATTTTTCTAGAATAAGTACCGAGAGTGAGTCAGAGAGGAGGATATCTATTTTTTTGACAAGTTGAAAGTGTTAAGGAGGATCTTTTCCTGGCTCTGTCCATAGCTACATGTGATTCTTTCCATCTATCCATATTTCCATTTAGCGTTACCAGGCCACTAGGTAGATATTTCATTGCTTCCCCGAGTAGTATGCTTACAAAGACACATATGATTTTGAAAAAAACTGTATTTTCCCAACGTCTCTTATTTTGCATGTAAGTGCAGGTCAGGAGAAAATTCTACTTTGTCGTATTTATTAAAATCAGCCACTATTTTACAAAACACAACTTAATTAAAATAAATCAAGCAAAAGAAAGAAATAAAAAGGAGTTCGAAGTCGGTATTCCCTCAACCCACACACTCATCCTCATCAAAATGTATGCTACAAGAAACAAAAACTCAACCAAAGCATAAAAAAACACATGTTTTTTTGGAGAAGGATTGTTTTAAGGCCCGACCATTCATCGGGAGGGTGTTAGATTCCCCCTTTAGATTTTGCAATAGGTATGTGCCTGTCCCGATCTTTGGGGCCCCCTGAAAAGGTTCGAGCCATAGATTTTGGAACTTTGAGTGTTTTCCTTTGGACTCATTTGCTTTATCCCACTTCAAGACTAAGTCCCCTATATCTAATTTTTTTTCTTTGGCCTTATGTTTGTTGAACCATCTTTTAACTACCTGTTGATGAGCGATGACCTTAACTTTAGCCTTTTCTCTTTCTTCATCCAGCATGAGAAGGGTAACAATCCTTTGTTGTAAAGTGGATGAGGGATAACCTCTTGATGCCTGGGAAAGCTGCAAAGATGGAAGATACAATTAGTTTGGAATAATGGCTTCTTTCCCACATACCAGAAAGTATAAAGAGTTTCCTATGGATTCTTTAGGTGTTATTCTATCGGCCCATAGGGCATTATGAACTAAATTATGCCAATTCCTCTGATTTTCAACAACTGTGTTTTTTAAAATTCCCACCCAGTTTTTATTAGTTGACTTTGCTACCCCATTCCTTGCAGATGATAGTTTACATAATATCTTATTATGATCCCCTTATCAAGGGAAAATTTTGTCAAGCGCGTGGAATAAAGGTAGGCAACATTGTAAAAAATGAGGATAGAGGGTAATCCAAACCTTGTCATCAACTATTGTTCTAAAAAATGGATTACTACCTTTTCATTAATGTGCGTGAGAGGGATATCCTCTGCCCATATCGTAAAATAATCTGTGGTAGTCAATATATATTTATGTTGTTTTGAAGAATTGGGAGTAATTTCTCCTATGACATGTATTCCCCATTGTTTGAATGGTCTAGATATGGCCACTGGCTGGAGTAGAATGAGTGCCCTCTTTTCACTTCCAGTGATTACTTGACAAGATTTACATTTCCAAGCATATGCATGAGTGTCCTTGAACAGAGTAGGCCAATAATACCCAACCCTTAATATTTTGTGAGCTATGGTTTCTCCCACAAAATGTCCACCTTCTAGGCCATCATGGATTTCTGTCAATACCTCTTCTACATCATCACGTTCAAGACATCTAAGGAGTACTCCATCATAGTTTATGCAGAAAAGCACAGAATTTATGAGGCGATATTGAGCGGATTTTAACCTGAGGGATCTCCTTTCTCTAGGGTTTAGTTTTTCCAGACAAGTTCCATGATGCAGGAGATAAGACAAGTTTCCATACCAGGATTCTTTCCTGGGAGGTACGTATAAGGATTCTCCGCACCATAATGATAACTCATTTTCCCAACCAGGGTCTTATGCGTTAATCATATCTTGGCCTTCGGCGGCCAGTTTACACAATCCTTGACCTTTGACTATTTTGGCAGGTTTTATTTCTAGATCAAATTCTTGGACAACTGCCATCCAATTTCCCCTTCTTTATCCCATCTCCTATTGAGTGAACATAGATCGGACTGCTGGATGAGGTACTATGAATTTAGTGTGATTTTTCAAGATATAAAATCTGAAATGTTTGATTGCTTTATATACTACATAATCTTGTTTGTCCATAGCAGGGTAGTTCAGTTTGGATCCTTGGAGGTTGGTGCTCATAAAGGATACTGGTGCTTCATTATTTTCATCATCCTTCTGGATAATTAATGCAGCCAAGGATTGGTCAGAAGCAAAGGTATAAAGGAAAAAATATTTGTTGAAATCAGGGCTTTGTAACAATGGTTCTTGGGAGATGGAAGTTTTGATTTTATTGAAAGCACATTTCTTCTCTTCATCCCATTTAAACTCTGCATCTTTGCAGATCATTTTTTGTAAAGGTTTGACGGTTTCAGTGAAATCAAGAGTAAATTTTCTTACAAAATTGATTTTCCCAAAGAAATATTGCATGGCCTTTTTATTATGAGGCAAAGGGAGTTGAGTTATCACTTTTTTTCGCTCAGGGTTGATGCTAATTCCTCTATTCCAAATATGGTTTTCATATGGTTCAAAGATATTCCATATTTCCTACATCTTTTGAAGATCTGATTCAAATGTTGAATGTGGTCTTACTTGTTTTTTTAGTATATCGTTACATCATCTTAATAGACTACGACACACTCGTTAATAAATCCCCGAAAAGATACATCCATGGACCTATGGAAGGTCTCCCCTGTGTTAATCATATTGAAGGGCATGTGTTTATAAGAAAAGGTTCCCCACTTGGTTTGGAAGGTAGTTTTTAATCGATCATCTTCTGAAACTAGGACTTGGTTATATCCCGAGAAACCATCTAGGAGAGAAAAAATTTAAGATCTGGATACTGTTTGTAAGAGTTGTTCCATGGGTGGGACTAGGTAGTTATATTTTTCTGATGCTCTATTAAGGTTTCTAAAATCCATACACAAACGAATCTCCCCAGACTTCTTTCTGTCAGGCAACATATTGGCTACCCATGCAAAGTGTCTTACCTGAAAGATAATCTTGTCATCTAATAATTTATTCAACTCTTAATACATTAGAGGTTCAAGAGATGGGTGGTACTTTCTAAGCTTCTGTTGGAAGGGTTTTATTCCGGATTTCAACGGGATCGTATGCTGGATAATGTGAGTGACATATGTTTTCAATTCTTGGTAAGAACAAACAAAGACATCTTGATATTCTTTAAATAGTTTAAGATAATATTTCATATCTTATTTGGACACTGTCTTGCCTAGGTTGAAATTCTTGGGGTTCTCAAGGGTGCCTAGGTTTATAGTTTCATATATAGGGAATGAGCTCCATGTTTTTGCATTCTTTGGTCCCCTAAACGTTTCCCTTAAGTCAAAAAGGTTCTCCAGATTGGGCACCCCTTTTGGTATCGCGTGAAAATTTGGTTTGTTATCATAGTGATATGTTCCCTTCTTCTACTCATGTAGATTTGATTCTGTGAGTATTTCTAGGAATATTTCATCATCAATGGCCAAATCCTTAAAATTCTCTTGATTAGTCAGCAAATCTACAATATGTTCATCCCCTTCAAATAATTTCCTGTTAGAAATGTCGTTAGGTATTGACGGTTTATAGAGTTGTTCTACTACAAACCTTGAGGCTTCATAGTCTTCTAAAGGAGATAATCTTGAGGCCGCAGTGGCTAGAGCATCAGCAAGGGTATTTTTCATCATGGGAACAACAATAATGTTGAAGGCCTCGAAATTTTATATTAGTTTGTGCACCTCTTGTTGGTTATTTATTAAGTGAGGTGAATTGCAGTGGATAGTATTCTTTACTTTCCTAACGATAATTTCAGAGTCTCCAAAAAAATTCGATTCTTTGATGTTTAAGTTGATGGATTTCTTTAGTCCCTGGACTAGAGCTTCATATTCAACAATGTTATTAGTGCATTCAAATTCTGATCTGCAGGATAAGAATTTTTGTTTCCCCTTTGGGTCATGAGGATACATCCTGCTCTCGACCCTTGTGATTTATAACCATAAAAGTACAACATCCAAATTTGTGGAGGGGAATTTCTAACTTCTTCATGTCTAGATATTATTTCACTTTCAACCTCCTCGTCTGTTATTCTTGTTGGAGAATTCTGGTAGAGGATGCTTTCCTCTGTGGCTGCTAGTAATTTTACTTGAAAAATCATTCCATATTTTTGAGTGGGAGGTATGTTAGACACGTGAGGGGATAAATTACCAAAATTAGAATCACAGGGTTAGTTTCTTAAAACAGGGAACACTGTCGACGAGGGTTCATTTGGGGTCTCTAAATCAATGACTATATGTTTGAGATATATTTCTCTGTCAATCCTGATCATGTTTGCATGTCCTTTTAATGACAACCAAAGGTGAGCCCAGTCGACACTAAAGTATCTGTTTAATTTCTCGGACCAATCTCGACTAAGTAGCAGTCCATAAGCCTCTAGGATGTCTACTACGATTATGTCAATTACTTGAACAAATTTGGGGTGTGTAGCAATTATGATCATGAAATATTTCATTTCTCCAATAACCTTTACCCGAGTCCTATCTAGTTGTATAATGTGTTTGTCACTTTTGAGTGGGGTTGCATTCAATTTCTTGCAAATTGACAATGGCATGACATTTGAATATGCCCCTGAATCGACTACGAAATTATGTAGATTTCTGTTGAAAACTTCAAATGTCAAGAGGAAAGGAGGAACAAAATGCCTTCCTCTTTTTTCTAAAGAACAAGCATTCACACTTGGCTTATTTGTTAAATCTGTGGGAGATGGGACCTCACTTTGATCAGTGCTTGTCATAGGGGTATATATTGATTTCAATGCTTGTAACAAAAAATCCTTTTGTTGAGGGATCCTACACATGTCCATGACAGACACATTAGCCTTCATCTTCCTCAAGTCTTCTACCATGTTGTAGTCTAGTTTAGGATCTTCTCGAATGTGTATGTTTGTAGGGTTCCTTTGGGGAGAAAATAGGGGGTTGGGTTGATCGGTCACTGGTTCCCTCTAGATAACTGAGTAGTGGTGGGATTACTTTGGACAGGTTGAATTATACCTTGCATCTGTACAACTAGAACTTCAGTGGGAGGTCCTTTCACTTCAACTACATCGTTGAAAGGAATCAAGTGGTTGGAATCCCATAACAACATGGTTGTCCCTTCCAGTGGCTCTTGACTTTGTTGACCAGTGACATTTATTGTCGAGCTACTAGGTTGTTCAGTTAGAGAGCATTCATCTAAGAATAAATTATCCATTATATTCATAGCATGCACCCATTGGGGGAAGTCTTTTCTGAATGGTTTTCTTGATGGTACATGTAGAATGAGTCAGATGTTACATTCCCTAAATCAATGTTTAGGTTAGCTGGGGGAAGTTCAATAGATTTGAAGGGTGGATTTATTTTGAAAAAATGTTTATAAGGTATTTGATTTGGGTTTCATTCCCCAATATTCCTTTTCATATCTACAATCTCGTTTGAAAGTTTTTTTATCATCCGTTGCAAGTTTTCTAGATCCCCTCCCTCTTTCTCAGGACCTTGTTCTGTTTTTTTTCCCAGGGGTCTTGTTAACGAAATTCCTCTCTTAGGTGGAGTTTGGGTTTCCTTTTTTATTAGAGAGATTTGACCTTCTTTGCATCCTTTCATTTGGAATTCAATCATTTTAGCTAAAGTATGTTTGGAAGCCCTTTTTATGAACATGGAAATAGAAGCAGGGAGAGCATTAACACATACTTCAATTTGCAACTCCTGGGTAGGTTTAGCTTCGGGTTGGAATTTGTTCAAAATGGTGACGAATATTTTGTTGAAATATTTAAATTTTTCTTTAGTAATCTTAGTGGCAGTGAAAATTTCAACCATTAAATCTCATGTGGTAGTTTCTTCAACAAATTTTTCCAAGAAATCCTTTTGAAACTTTGTCTAGCTAGTTATGGAACCAATTGGTAGGTTGAAATACCAATTCGAGATTGAAGTTTCAAAGGTGTAAGGAAAAATTATGCACATTACATCTTCGTGTTGCACATTCATAAACCTTATATCCAATATGAACTTTTTAATATGGTCCTTAGGAAATCTAGATGTTTCGGGGTCAAATTTAGGAAGTAATTTTTCTCGATGTCTTAGTAGGTTATGCATCCATCCTTGAATCGCTAGAGCATCTCTTGCCAACCATGGTTGGATATATTGAGGTTGATCTCCCTTTTCTCCATTGTTATAGTTATTATCCTCCATGTCTTTTGATTCAAAACCTGAGCGATCTGATTTAGAGCCTTCCTCCTCAGATTCAAAATTGTCAAGTTTAGAGTAATTACTAGCTGGTGTCTCATGTATCATATTAAGGGTTTTTCAATCTCTGTGAGGGAAAAATATATCAGGGCTTCTACCATGTGAATGAATACCTGGTCAGGGGTGTCAGCAACTGGTCTGCTTATTTTTTTTCTTCGAGGAAGTAAAGGAGCTAAAGGTAATGCTCCAATCTGTCGAGCATAAGCTCTTGTGATTCTCCTAAACTTATTTAACTCTTAGTGGGGAAGAGATTAAGGTATTTTAGGGTACAAGTGTTCTTCCTCTTCGTGTTGAGGTGAGTTACCCGTATTGAGAGTACTCTCTGTATGGGGGTTGTCTTGAGAGTGACTAGCCATGCATGTGGGATGTTTTTAATCTATAGGCTTTGCGGAATATTTTATCAAAAATATTGTTAGCCATGCATTCATTTAGGTTCTCCTTCTAGCGCCAATTCTGTTGAGGGGTATGAGATCCCTTTAACTCAACAATAGGAACCAAACCTGCCTAAGAGGCCCAATTAGACTCATCAGTGTTTGATGAGTGGTAAGGTTCTCCAGATTCATGATATGAATGGAATTATCGATGGGCTCTCATTGTGATTGAAAGATATGTCTTTTATGTTATGCCTTTCCTCAGGCTATGCAATTCTCTTTTTGGTTCTTTTCTAACATTTATAACAAAAGAAAGGTAGAGCTTTAAACTAGACAACAAAGGGAAGATAACTATGTGTTAGGGGGAAGGATGGGTTGTAGGAAATGAATGGGAGTGACATAACTATGTTCTATATTGAGCATTGACATGCAACAGAATGTTGGAGGCCGCTAAGAGATAGTTGCTTGTTGGCAGTGTTTTTCCCCCAATTCTGGTTTGGTGCCCCTTTTTTAAACATTTCAAAACATTCCATAAATGTGGGTGAGCGACTTCATAAATCCGGTGTTTGGGGGCTTTGGAGTGAAACATATTCATATCTCCCGGAGTCATTAACCACCACTTATTGATAATTAAACTGGGATTTATCCTAGAACATTTGGTGTTTCATAACTTCGGTAATTCAGGGGTTCTGGAGCTGTGAATGATGAGTTTGAGAATCTCCCAGAGTTACAATGCTGTAGAGTGACATGGTAGTTCAGGACCCACTTCAACTGTTTGGGGCTTCGACACTTCGACAATTCGGGGGTTCGAAGAACTGTGCTTTCTTTGAGTTGAAATTTCCTAGAGTGCTAAACTCCTAGAGTGACGTGGTGGCCTAATGTCATATCGTTGATGTCTTATAGAAAGAAGGGTGACATGTGTCACTTGAACTAGTACAGATGACAGACCCAAATGTGCTTGAAATGGGTGCCATGTGTCATGATAGGAAAGTGCCACACATCATGATAGAAGTGTGCCACACGTCTCAATTGATGGATGCCACACGTCTCCATCTCTTCGACACTTTGGTTCTTCGGCGATTTTTGTTTGCTCTGGGTTCGAATATCATGAAGTGACAATATCCCATATTCATTAATTCATGATTATTGCTAATTGATATGATATTAAGACATTTTAACCATTAAACATTTAGGGAATTCGAGACTCTCGCTCTTTAGGGTTCGATAGTTTCTCTATTTCTCTCAATTGAAATCTTCCTGAGTGGTGATCTCTTGAATCTGACGTTTCCACATGACGTCACTATCGCTAATGTGTTCGCATGAAAGAGAGTGACACATGTCACCCAAAATAGTGGATGACGTAACCCAAATGACCTGAAACAAGTGCCACATGTCGATGAATGATGGATGACACATGTCTTCGACTCTTTGGCTCTTCGACACTTCAGCGATATGTGCTTCTCTCAAATTAAAAATATGTCATATGGCTGATCTCCCGAATCTGACATGGCAGTCTGATGTCATATTGCTGACGTGTCACAGAAAGAAGGGTGACATGTGTCACCTGGAAATGGGCAGATGACGTAACCAAAGGTGTCTAAAATAAGTTCCATGCATCTCAACTGATGAATGGCACATCGCTCCGGTGTTCCATCATTCTAGAGTTTTGAGTGCTAAGTGTGGAGATCTCCCGGATGGCTAATCTTGCGAAGTGATGCGACGGTTTGACATTCGACAGTTTTCTAAAAAGATGAGCTCGAACATTTTGGCGTTGAAGTCACAAAGTGAAGTTTGTGTAACTTTGTGATTAAACCTCGCATGAGTTTGAGACTCCACATGCATGGGATCCGTTGATTTGCATCGACTGTTAGATATCCACCATTGAAGATTTGAACTGTATTTTTGGCTTGAAATCTAAGCCTGAAATGGACTACTCTGAATTGCTGTGTCTTTCTTATGGAAGCTTACTGCACATACAAAGGACTTGGTGGTCCTGGATGTCTCTTGTGCACACAAAAGACTTGGTGGACCTATTGCATGCTCAATAAATGGTAAACATGATGACAAGTATTTCAAACCAAATCACGACATGCAATTATCCTTCAAGAAAATAGAAACAATTTGTGCAAAGAATCAATCAAGAAGGATAACGATGAAAAATAAAGTCATTTAATAATGGGAAATTGACTCAACCAACCAAAAGGGGAATGATTTTCAAGAAGGTACAAGGAAAATGAGGTAGGAGGGGCGTGAGGAGAGTTTATTTTCGACGTCGGGGATTTTCTTTAGACATACATCCCTGGCTACAATGTCATATCTTGTCAATGTCGATGATGTATCAAGGATCGATGATCGACGATTTGTGATGGTTAATGTTTCACAGTTTCTTCCCTTAGAGTTTTTCGATGCCGAAAATGTATCGGTGATCGACGATCAAATTTTTTTTATGGTTTTCCATATTTGTGATTTGTATCTTGGATCTCGCTGATGCCAAAAACGTATCGGTGATGTTAAAGAACTATACTATAGACCATAATTTTCCGATCGAAGACCGTTGAAAATTTTTAAACCGTGTACGTTTTAGGTCGTTCATGCCATGTTACTAAAAAATAAATCAATCCATCAATAATTTCAAACCAAACAAGAATAAATGATAACAAGACTCAATAACAACATATAAATCTATCCATCCCACAACACTAAATCTGATTCAAAAAGGATAAGTGGTACCCAAAAAGAAAGAAATTTCGCAAAGCCTTTTAGGGTGTGTTGAGTGCTCAACACATACCTTCTAGAGCCTTTTCCTTCATATCCACCCCTCCATTTTGGTTGCCTTGACACCAAAGAATCTTTGTTGTCTCTTCTTCTGAGGCATCTTGAGCAAACAATGAGCTATGATAGTGATAAGGGTACAATAGGTGTGGATATTTTCCCCTTACTCTTGTCTACATAAAGTGACCATTCCACGAGAAAGGGATATTCCCTTCATCCTTGAGTGAAACTTAAGGAGGAATCTTCTTCGTAAGGGGCCTAGGTATCAATCCTCTTCAAACCAATCCTGTTGGAAGGAAATCACATCTATTGAAGTCTCAACAAAAGGTAGTTCAAGGTATTAAGAAAGGGAAACATGTCATCATAACTAGGGCCCTTGGAGTAGGGAAAGCCCTAAAAACAACTTCCTCGTGATTTTGTTATCCTTCAATGCTAGAGGGGTAGGGGGTGCCTGCAAATAATTGTCCCTCAAAATTCCTATTCAAAGCCACAAGCTGGTCATAATTCTAGTTTAGGAAACAATGCTGGACGACAATAGAGCTAGAGATGCTTTTGAGACATGGATACAAAATTGGTCCTTTTGCATAGTGGATGTAGAGGGTTAGTCGAGCGATTTGATTTCTAGGTGGAGTCTTTCCTTCAAAGTTATTTCTTCATCTTTGATCTATTTCACAATCTCAGTTAAAGTGAAATTTAAAGATTCAAGTATAGTAATGATTGTTCTAAATAGTTATAGCCCCTATGCTAAGAGAATCCCTTTCTGGGAAAGTCTAGCAAAGGTATGTGCATTGGTAGACCCACATATCCTCATTGGAGGGGACCTAAATATAAAACTTTCCTAGTAGGAAGTGTGGGAGGAAAATCCAAGGCAGGACCCTCAAAGTGTTTTTTTATATGCATTTGTTTGAAAAGCATCATTTGGTAGATGTCGACCTTGTTAAGTTAATGCCAATGTGGAGGAACTTTCGAGGAAATGGGGAAACAATATCTAAATGACTAGATCGCTTCTTGGTGGCTGAAGCGTTGGTGGATGATACATATTTAATGAAGTCTTGGGTGTCAACAAGAGGTCTGTTTGATCATATTCTGGGACTTTTGTTTTGAATGGATATATAAAATGAGAAGCCTCCTTCTCCTTTAAATTTTAATCATTCTTGGATTTTGGAAGAGGATTGCAGAAATATAGTAGAGGACACTTGGGAGCATCTAATATCCTCCTCCTACTCCTCCTCTTGTTCTTCTTCTTCATTCATGTTCCAATTCACAAAAAACATATCTAGGGTCAAAACTTCTTTGAAAAAATGGATCCTCTCCTTTAATGAAAAGTCCAAAGCCTTGCTGAAAGATCTGAGCTACAAATTAAGAAGCCATATGAAGATAATTACTTTTCCCTTATATATGAAAACAACTTATCTTAGTTGAGAGATTTGGAATCCACTCAATAGGACATACTAGAGAAGGAAGAGGCATCATGGCAGTTAAATATCTGAGCCATTTGGATCAAGGAGGGGAACAATAACATGGAATGTTTCCACCAGTTCACAAATTACGATTTTTTTTTTAATATGATCTGGGAAATAAAAAGTTCAGAAGGAACATTAGTGCATTCCTTCAAGGATAAGAATAATGATGGGGTCCACCATTTCAAATCGCTTTTCAAGGAACCATATGGATGTCCTATCTAGGAAATATTAGAGGTGATCTCCAAATTCCCTTCTGTATTTTTGGAAGAAATGAATTGGTCTTTGGAAGAGGAATTTTCATAAGTAGAAGTTCAATCTTCTCTCACCTCCATGCAGAAAGTAAAAAGTCATGGTCCTGATGGGCTCACAGTAGAATTTTTCCTTGGTTGTTATGAACTCTTAAAACATGACTTGTTAAAATTGGTTAGAGAATCCCAATGATCCAAAAAAGTTTGGGGATCGCTAAACTCCACATTCATCATGTTAATTCCAAAAAAACAAGATGGAGTTTCTTTTGATGAATTCTGGCCTATTTCATGTTGAAATGTAATATATAATATTATGGCCAAGATTATTACTTGGAGGCTAAATCCAATTTTGAGTGACATTATATCAAAAGAACAATTCATGTTTCTTAAGTGAAGGCAAATCCATGACACTGTGGCGATCACTCAAGAAACTATCAATTCCACAGAGTTGTCTAATCAATCAACAATCATTCTCAAGATTGATTTATCTAAAGCTTAAAATAGATTTAGCTATACCTTTCTTTCACCAGTTCTTTTGAAGATGGGCATGAATCTCCCCTTTGTTAATCGGATTATGGGGCATGTTAATTCAATATCTTATGCAATTCTTATTAATTGAGCCCTTTCTAGGTTGTTTTATGCCTCATGAGGGCTATGACAAGGTTGTCTTTTGTCACAATTCATTTTTCTTATAGTGTCTTAGGCCTTCATCAAATTGATAAGCGACGACAGATCCAGGGTGTTCTAAGGGGAATTAAGATTTTTTCCCAAGAATATATCTCTCATCTCCTTTTTTCAGATGATATTTTGTGTTTCTCCCAAGGTTCTATGAGGGACCTATCCTCTTTGAAAGTCATTTTAGATTTATATTGAAAAGAGGCAGGCACGACGATTAATTTTAACAAGTCATGCCTAATTCCAAATTGTCTAGTAGATAATTTTCTTCAACAAGTAGATTATATGTTCCATTTCCCATAAAAATATTTGGATGATGGGTTCAAGTCCCTCAATTTTTTTCTCAAATTGAATGGTTATAGGTTTGAAAACTAGATGTGGCTATTCAAAAAGGTAGAAGCATGTATTTCTTTGTGGGTCAATAGGATCCTTTCCAGGAGGGGCGTTTAGTCTTTCTCAAGTCAATATTGGAGAGTATCAATGTGTACTAGATGTCTATAGCAATAATGCTTAAGGGAATCCTCTCCAATATAAAAAATATTAGTTTCCAGTCTTTATGGTCTGGTTCTCATCAATATGGAGGCATCCCTCTTGTAAAATGGAGTTGTGTGGAAACCCAAAAAAATCTTGGGGGATGGGGGATTAAGAACATTTCTTATTAAGTCAATCCCTTGCATCTAAAAGCCTTTGGAGGCTTATCCATAACTCCTCTTTATGGGGCCGGTTAATGAAATCCAAGTATTTACATGATTTTCCAATTGAAGATTGGTATAGACAACCAAGGAAGTCATCCAAAGGCTCAATATTGTGTAAAGATCTGGTAGTTGTGTTCCCCTTAGTTAGATTGTGGAAAATGTGGAGAATTGGAAATGGTAGGAAAGTTAAAATAGGTGAGGACTCTTGGCACGGTGCTAGTAAGGAATTTCATCTTTCAAAAACCCTTCTCCGACTCCTCCATGAGGCTAATATCTTCCCTCTCAAAGATGTCAAATATCAATCAGCCTAAGCCAGTGGGAGAATGGGATAGAAATCAAAGACGATCTTGGGATGGAAGGCCAAGAATTGGCTGAGTGACACAATTACATAGGAAATTTGGTCTCTAATTTTATTAGGTTGAGGGAGAAGGACGACGATGTGTTATGTTGGTCCAAATATCCCGATACGAGAGATTATATAGCTAAATTGGGGTATGCTTCCATAGTGGAATTGAAGTTGGTTGGGAAAAAAATGGTGGTGGAGCCTCCTTTGGAATCTCCATGCTTTGTTGAAAAGAAAAATTACTCAGTGTCTAGATCTCAACAACAAGTTATTGCCATGGGAAATTGGCCTAAAAATGGATTGGTTTGGTCCTTGTAGATGTTCTTTGTGAAAACAAAATGAGGAATCCATTTCTCACATTTTTATTTCCTATATTTATGCAATGCATGTATTGAGGATTGTGAAATTGATTTCAAGAAAAAAACAATCTTGATGAACATGGGGCTGGAAGAATGAATGAAGGAATGGATTGAGGATAAATTGGCCAAGCTATTTGAAGCCTTTCCCTATACTTTTGTATATGGTATATGATGGGCCCACAATTCCATCATCTTCAAAGATGTGCACATTCCTCCAAAATTTGTTGTTGGTTTAATCATCAAGCTCACCAAAGAATTCAAAATTGATCCGAAGCAAAAACACCAAGGGTGTTGATTATTCTTGAGTTGGACTGTGATATCCCACGAGGATACTTCAATGGTGCTAGTCAAGGAAAACCTCCAATATGCAGAGTTGGATCTATTTTATTTCTAAATAAGAATTATTATCTTCACATTAGGTATGCTCCAGATATAGGGCCAAACAATAGAGAATAATTCATTTCCCTTAGGACTCTTCTCTCTGTTTCCATGAAGAAAGGAATCAAGAAATTACATGTGATGGGTGACTCGAAGTTAGTTATCAGTTGGGCCTGCACGAAAGTCACAGTGGAGAACATGTACTACAGACCTCTACTATGGGAGCTTCATGATTCTATTCAGTCCTTTGATATGATCTCTTTCATGCACGTTTACAAGGAACTCAATACGAATGTTGATGAGTTGTTGAAGGAAGCTCTGAACCTACCTACAAGGTCGTTTGTTACTTATGATTTTATAGATGGTGTTGAGGATGATTCAATGGAATTTCAATTCTAGTTTTTTCATCCTCAGACTTATTAATGTCTATCCTTTCTTAGTTTAAAGGAGTATATGGCTATTGCAAAGTGGAAGTGAGATAGTCTTTGTTTTTGTAAACGATGCACAACTTTTTGTTTCAGTTATGAGCTGTAGGATCAAATGATGTGTTAAAGGAGAAGATAATATCTTTTTGTTTGACTTTTGTTGGGCTTGAACACTCAAAGAAGTCTATCAAAGTACAACATTATGTATGTTCATCACTCATGAATATAAATATTTTTTCCATAGAATAAAAAAATTGTATTATAATAATACAAAATTAAAGAATTCACAACTTTTCATAAATTATATTATTAATTAAATTGTACTTCATAGTGGCCTTATTTGGTAAGGAAGTTGTATCAATGGAACTTGAAGAGTGTATTCTTATCTTACCCTTGTAAGTTCAACCTTGGCTAATCATAAGCATAAAAAAACTTAGTGGAAACTTATATAACCTACATAAGGGGTGTGAGATTCAATTTCTATCATGGGGAATAACTTGGAGATGATATTAATGAAAGGTGTAATCCATATTAACTCAAACAAAGCCAAGGTAAAGTAAAACAATTGAAACAAATTCAATCCCTAATTTTTCATAAATTAATCAAAATTATTATATTATTATATTAACAACCCTAAAGGTCACCCATAATTAATTGATTACCTTCTAATGTATAATTATCCACTAATATATGTGTTAGAGTTAAGTGGGTTAAAATATCATCAAAATTCCTTCAACTAATCACTAGAGTTTTCCTTACCTCTAATGGTCATCTTAGCCTCTCTCTATTGTACAACACCTTCCATTGCTCAATTTCCTACTTGTATTTTTCCTTTGGGAATGCACTATTGCATTCAAGGTGAAAAAATAACATTTATACTACCTTGTTTTGACATTTATACGTCGAAATCAATCTTTTCAAAAAAAAATTGTCTCATTTTATTTTATTTTAGTTTTTATGTCATTTTTTAAATATCATGAAATCCACGTCAGTTTACCTGTATTCTTGCATGTCAATATGCCAAAATTTTTGAGATTTTCATCCTATGAAAATGTCAATATAAGAACATCCCACAATGTCATTAAACCAACAAGAATTTGCAACTTCATAGTGCTTGAACTAGGCATGAAGTCGACATTAACCAAATCGAAATGATGTTCAAGGATGTTGATACATCGATGTCCCAAAAATTGAAATGACATCCTACACATCAATAATTCTACATGTATCAATTGATATGGCATCTTAACTTTGAGACTCATAATAATGACGATTCAGAGTCAAAGCAACCTAACAAAGTCATCAATTTATTAATGTTGTTGAGTTATTATGATTCCACCCCCACTCTCATTGAGGGTGGGGTGAGGGGAAATATAGAGTAAATATTATTAATATTTAGAGGGTGGGGGTGAGGGGAAATATAGAGTAAATATTATTAATATTTACTCTATATTTCCCCCATCCCCACCCTCATTGGCAGTGGGTGGGGGTGGGGGGAAATATAGAGTAAATATTAATAATATTTATTCTATATTTCTCCACTGAGGATGGGGGTGGGGAGGAATATAGAGTAAATATTAATAATATTTACTCTATATTTCCCCTCACCCTCAATGAGGGCATTGAGGGTGAGGGTGGGGGTGGAGGGGAATATAGAGTAAATTTTAATAATAATTAGGGGGAATATAGAGTAAATATTAATATAATATTTACTCTATATTCCCCCCAATTATTATTAAAATTTACTCTATATTCTCCCCACCCCCACTCTCAATGAGGGTGGACCCACCCCCACCCTCAATGAGGGTGGAGGTGATGAAAATATTAAAGGAAATGTGAATCATCATTATTATCATTGTTAAGTTTAAATTCAAGACCATAGGCAACATTAATATGGACCATTGGTATGAATCATTTTCAAAGAGAGAAATGTAGAATTATGAGATGGAAATCACATAACAAAACACTTAGGAAAATAAATATAATTACCTTGAGTATGTGTGAAAGAAATATTCATCTCATTTATCCTTGATTTTTATTTCTTTCACTAATCGAATTTCAAGTACTTCAATCACATATATCTCCATAAGTCACTTTGATATGTATTACATGAATGAATATATATAAGGTAGAACAACAATTCTTAGTAGAGGCAAAAAAATAATATTATATTAATGAATGAGCCATTAATGTCAATAGAATTCTAATTACTTACTTGGAAGATCAAAATTCATCATACCTTTTGGCACAACAACGTATAAAACATTGTTAGGTGAAAACCTCACGGAGTATATTACCATGGACTAATAATTATTTTCATAATCATTATTACCATCTAAAAATGCATGGTTATTTTTACATTTTCGGGGGCATTCTTTTCTCAACAAGCACAGTGGATGGGGTATTAACCTTTTTGATATCAGTGATGAGCATAATATTGGATCACACATTTAGGTTTGATATTATCTTGGGAATCACTTATGGATGATCGGGCCAGTAAATTATTAACATGAGTGAGGGTGAGAATTCACCTAGGACCCCATTCATATTGACAAACATGGTATTGCCCCATATTTGGAGGCATTTCTATATATTTGGAGGAATTTCTATATATATTAAGGCATATATTGTCATTTGGGTTTCATTACACATTGTTTAAGGAATTTCACATATTTGGAGTCATGTTCACCATTAGAGGGTTAATGTGGAGTCTTTGGTATATTTCACAAGCAAGCTTGCACTCACCTAGATGAGCATTAGCCTTGTTTGGAGGAGGTTGTCATGAAGTACTATGTATTTCTAAATTAACTTTTATAAGGTTAAAGCATATTGTTTAGAGGAGTTCTGAACATTGGAGTTGGATTATGGACCTAAGTGTACTCTTCTTATCTAGGGATATTTAACCCATTTTTAGGGTTTCATTTGGCTAAGAGAGAAAGTCTGGTGGTAATATATTGATCCTATCATGCCTTAACATGTATCATTATGTCACTTGACCCTATTCATTTAGTTGGAAACCATGTTGAGGTGTTTTTAACTCTGGACATATGTGCATCTAGGGACTAGGTACACATGGCATGATTACATTAGTCCATGTGGTAATTTGATCATGTTGGTATCATTATAATTTAAGTCTCTACATATTAGGATACCAATGAATGAATGCATATTTGAATATGTTATAACATGGCTTACCCAATTCATTAACATGATAATGACCAAAACAATCAAATTTCATGAAAATGCTCAATTAAGCTATGACAAAATTTGGATATTTGGTAAATATAAAATTTTCATAACACACTGAAAATTCTAAAGGAATTTCAACATTGATCAACAATTAGAACTATACCCTACAAGTAAAGTATGAAATGAAAATGCTAGCAGAGTTTTTTATTTGTGAGAAAGACTAGCCCCAAGGGTTAGTTCAAGTGGTTCTAAGACATACATGAAACTATCCCCAACAGAGGAGGTCACGTGTTTGAATCTCTTATTCCCCCTTGGGGTTAGGCCTCCCAAGGACATCAGGGCCAATGATTTACCCCGTTTACCATCCACAAAGTGGGGAAGTACTTGGAGGTTTCCCCTAAAATATTACCTCATAATTTTTTTTTTGTGAGAAAAACTCATTTGTAACTTTAATTATGATTCTAAGTTTGACATATTTGATTGTACCATCATCCAACCTTGTGTGGAACACTCATGAAACAAAATATGTTTCCACCCAAATGTAAACATACAAATGTTACATAAGTATAACATTATTCTCATATAAAATCATAGATTAATTCAATACATTAAATATAATAAACTTAATTTAAATAATCAAATAATTCAATAAAAACATGTACACCTTATAATTAAATTTTAAATAATTCTTGGACACTTTAAAGTTAATTATAAAATGATTCAATAAAACATTGTATAAAGATGAAATGGAACAACATTGATATACACACTAGTGACAACGTGTGTTACATGGATAAAGAAAGCCAATCTTAATAAGAATTTATACTATAATAATTCAATCAAGTTCAAATTATACTATATTCAAAATATAGTCTATCAATCATTTCCCCCTACACTTATTGTTCTCATTGCACAAACCACAATCTAATCTCCTTAGCACTCCTTAAACATGCAATTGTATTTTTTATTCATGGTATTGGGTGTGAACTATTTATAAACCCTAAAACATTTTCCAAAATCATTGACCTCACATTAATATACATTATTTTTTTTTTCT
>JZKD02S0611963.1:636189-648141 GCA_000966675.3 Picea glauca | reverse complement strand
ACTTATTTGGTCAAAGATCACCAAATCTTCATATTTGTACAATGGGACAACATATTCCATTGGCTTAACTTCACGTCCATATAAAACTTTTACATTGTCTATGCAAAACAATCATAACCCATGTATTCACGTATTTATAATGGAGCAATGTGATATGTATTCCCATTAAATAGAAAACCAATGTCCAAATCAAAAAGTGGATTGGGGTTCCACTTCTTAACAAGATGCTTTAATTACGTTGACACCTAGATATAATCTCTTCTCTCTCATTCTCATAATAAAATTATCCACCTTCATCACAAAAGTAGTCCATACATCTTAAAAAAAAATCCTTTATAATAACACCTCTATTTCATCTCACACTCGATCCTCCTTCCCCTCTCCCATTATAACTATCATATAATATAAAAAGAAATCTTTTATATATATATATATATATATATATATATTTATATATATATATATATATATATATATATATATATATATATATATATATATATATATATATGGTTCTACATGCATCACATTAATGCAAGTATAGACATAATATTATATAAAATTTTAAATGGTAAGAGGAAAAAAAACAAAACCATATGATTAAAACATGAGAACTCCATCTTTTGTTTGACTGCAAAGTATACATCAATATTATTAGTATACATGGATATTTCCTTTACAACAATTTTAATGACAATTTTAATGGCATGCTTCAATATATCTTTAGAAGACTCAAATATATGGGAGGAGGGCATCTAATTGGCCTAATTTCAGATAATGGTGTGTTATTAGTTAAATTCGCAAGACAAGATTCCATCCATGGGAAGAAGAAATAAGAAACAATTAACTCTAATTATTGTAATAAACAGAGAACGATAACTCCACCTTTTGTTTCACTATATTACATGCTAGAACAAGATAAGTATTATACATGGATGTTGCTTTTTCAATGATCTCATTGGAATTCTTTTATATATCTTCAAAAGACTGAGATCTATGGGAAGAGAGAATCTTGGCCTACTTTCAAACAATGGCGTAGTATTAGTTAACTTTGCAAGATAAGATTCCATCCATGAAAGGAAGAAATACGTGTAATATACCAGATATAAAAAGTATGCATAACATAAATAAAATGCTAGAAATGGCAGAATAACAACAATATAACCAGAACAATCACCACAATAACACTGAAATGATATAAGAATAACAACAGAAATAACACTTTGATTCTGAGAGCAATGTTCACGGGCCTCTTCGAGGGGGAAACCTCTAGTCGAGCAAAGCTCTATTACAATAATATCCAAGCTAGGGTTTTCATACCCTCAACTCCTATTTATACTAAATATGTCTATCAAAAGAAGCATCTAGAGGAAGATCCTTCTAGAAGCGAAAACTTCTATTAGGTCTTCTTACATTTGACTTATTCTATTTTATTGCAAGGCCTTATTGATGTTGACCTTTATTACATCCGAATATATTGTTCTACCTATGTGCAGGTTAGGACCCTAACATGTCCTCCCCCTTAAAAGCAACCTTGTCCTCAAGGCTTGAGATGTGGAAATTGTTGCAGAATGGTAGTTGGTTCCCAAGTGGCATATGCTGGAGTTGTATCTTTCCACTGGACTAACACTTCCTTGATGGTTCTTTGATGCAAGCAACACTTACACTGGTCCAAAACTGCTTGTGGTTGTAGCCAAATGGATTCTTCTTTGTCTAACTTGAGAAGGTTGGTTTGAATTTGGCACTTAGTTCCAATCACCTTCTTTAAGCAAGAAACATGAAAAATAGGATGTAGCTTAGAATGACTGGGAAAAGCTAACTGATAGGCCACCTATCCTACATGCTTGAGAATGGTATAAGGACCATAAAATTTGGGTGCTAGCTTCTGACAATGCTTGGCTTTAAGGGAATTTTTCTTGTAAGGTTGCAATCAAAGAAACACTTGATCCCCTTCTGCAAATTGACGTTCAGAGTGACCTTGATCTGCTTGTTTCTTCATGTGATTTTGTTCCATGACCAAATTCTCTTTGAGGGTGCGGAGAATAGCCTCTCAAACTGTAAGCATTTGGTCAACCACCTGGACCTTCGAGACACCAGGTAAGTACGAGAGAAATGAAGGTGGATTTTGTCCATATACCACTTCAAAAGGAGTCATGTGTGTAGCTGTATGGTATGAAGTGTTGTACCACCATTCAGCTAGCGATAACCATTGAGCCCACTGATTTTTATTTTCTGAGGAAAAACACCTCAAATATGTTTCCAAACACTTGTTGACAACTTCTGTTTAACCATCAGTCTGGGGATGATAAATTGTGTTGAGATGCAATTGGGTGCCTTGTAGCTTGAACAGTCCTTGCCAAAAATTGTTGGTGAAAGTTGGGTCGCGATAAAAAACAATAGAATGCGGCATGCCATGAAGCTTGAAGACCTGATCCATGAAAAGTTGAGCCACCATGGATGTTGTAAATGGGTGTTGAAGAGCACATAAATGAGCATACTTGGAAAGGAGATCAACAACCACCATGATGACTGATTTATTTCCCGATTTGGGTAAGCCTGTAATAAAATCCATAGAGATATCCCTCCAAATAGCAGGTGGAATCGGAAGCGGTTGTAGTGTGCCCGGAGATTTGATTGTTTTTCCCTTGTTGCGTTGACACACATCACATTCAGCGACAAAATTACAAATGTCTTGTTTCATACCATCCCATAAAAAAGAACGTTTGACCCTGTCATAGGTTTTGGTAAACTTGGAGTGCCCAGTGGTGGGTGTAGCATGAAGTTCAAAAAGTACTGTGGATTTAAGTTTTGATTGTTTACTTAAATACAAACGGCCTTTGTATCGAAGCTCATCATGGAGCCAAGAGTACCTTGGGGAAGCTGGAGCATTGGAATGCAATTGTTGGATCAAATGCAAACATTTGGGATTGTGTAGCCATTCCTGGCGAACGACTTGGAGCTAATCTGGTACAATGAAGGAAAGAGAAAAAGGGAGTCATCATCTTCATATTTTCGGGAAAGTGCATCCGCAACCACATTGTCTTTTCCCTTCTTGTAAATGATCTCATAATCATATCCAAAGATCTTAGTCACCCATTTTTTTTGCTTCGGGGAGGAAATGCATTGTTCCATAAAATACTTGAGGCTTTGATGGTCTGTCTTAATTTGGAAGCATTTCCCCAATAGATAAGGGTGCCACAAATCAACGTCATGCAAAATAGCCAACATTTCCTTTTCATAGATTGATTTGCCCAGATATTTTTTAGACCGTTTCTTGCTGGTAAAGGCCAAAGGCCGACCCTCTTTCATAAGGACAACACCAATTCATTTCCCTGAAGCATCACCAAGAAAAAGGTCTTTGTGAAATCAGGAAGGGCTAGGACTGGAGTGGTGCACATGGCCATCTTCAAGGTTTGAAAATCTTGAGCTGCTTCTGGAGTCCAAGTGAAAGATTTCTTTTTTTGGACTGCAGTGAGAGGTGATGCAATCTTTCCATATTTCTTAACAAACTTGCGATAATTACCTGTTAAGCCCATAAATCCATGCAAGCTTTTGAGAGTCTTTGGGTGAGGCCAGTCTTGCATAGCTTCAATATTTTTAGGATCCACCCTGATGCCATCCTTGCCAACCAGATGACCCAAGTACTCGACTTCTGAGGCGCCAAAATCACATTTAGACTGTTTGAGGAAAAGTTGGTGCTGAGAGAGTAGATGGAGGACTTGATCCACATGAGCAAGATGGTCTATCCAGGTTTTTCTATAGACGAGGATATCATCAAAGAAAAATAAGACAAAATGATGGAGAAAAGGATGAAAGACATGATTCATGAGGCTTTGGAAGGTGGAGGGGGCATTACACAAGCCAAAGGGCATGAACAAAAACTCATAGTGGCCCTCATGAGTTCTAAAGGCAGTATTGGGAATGTTTGCCTCTTTGATACGTATTTGGTGGTAGCCAAAACGAAGATCAAGTTTAGTAAAGAATTGAGCGCCACTCAATTCATCCAAGAGGTCATCAATGATAGGAATGGGAAATTTTTCTTTAATGGTAAGTTTTTTGAGGGAACAGAAGTCAGGACACATTCGCCAAGAACCTTCTTTATTTAGGAACATGACCATAGGGGAAGAGTAGGGGCTCGTACTAGGGTGGATAATGCCTGCGTTAATGAGTTCTTGGACCATTTTCCCAATTTCATTTTTTGGGGAAAAGGGGTGATGATACAGATGGATATTGGGAGGAAGGCTTCCTAGTACAAGGGGAATGGAATGATCATGAACACCACGAGAAGGAGGGAGTCCCTGGGGAGTGGAAAAGACCACTTTATTTTTAGAAAGGATGGATTGGAGGTCTTGCGGCATCGAGGGTGTCTCTGTTGCTTGTATGGAATGGAGTTAGGAAATAATACTAGAATGACCTTTTTTGAGAAGCTTTTCCATGCGATGGGAACTAATGATCTCAGGTGAACCGACGATGATGCCTTGGAACTTATATTGTTGGCCTTCCTAGTCAAATTGCATGGTTAATTCCTTAAAATCCATGAGAATGGGACCCAAAGTCCTTAGCCAGTCTGCAACCAACACAATTTCACAACTGCCCATGTCAATAACAAACATATGATATTTCAGGTGGTAGTCACCAATTTGGAGACGCACATTTTCACAACGCCCTCCACATTTCATGGAGCCACCATTGGCAATCATGATTTGGAAATTATTTACTGCATGGATGTAGCAATGGGTTTCTCGATGAATAAAATTATGGGTGCTTCCACTATCAACCAGAATGATGAACTTCCTATGCTTGATGTAACTGATTAGCTTGATGGTTTGGGGAGTAGAGAAGCTAGTGAGAGAATTTAGGGAAATGATCGGTTCTACTTCGGGAGGGTATGAGGGAGGGGTTATGTTAGTGGTTTCAGGTGACTCAGACACAAGGGGAGTTTCAACATCCTCTTCTGAAATATCCTCCGAGATGGCCATAAAATTTTTTTGTTCCTTACACTTGTGGCCCAGGAAATATTTTTCATCACAATTATAACAAAGGACTTTGAGTTGGCGTTTAGCCATTTCATCCCTGGTCAATTTTTGGATCTTTAGTGGAGCAAAGGGAGTAGTGGGATTTACTAGTTTAGTGCGAGGGATAAAGGAGGGTTTCCAGTTTTAAGAAGATATGACCCGTTGTGCTTCTTTATCTCTTTTAGTAGCCTCCACCCAACTTTGAGGCCAAGCCATGAGGACATGGGCCTGAATCTCATCCTTGAGGCCACTAATAAAACACTCTTGGAAAAAGGCATCAGACATGCCCTTTGTCCGAAAAGCTAGGCACTCAAAAGAATCTATAAAGTCTTCTACTGGGCTTGATTGTTTCAACTTTGTCAAATGACCCAAATGGTTGGTTTCAGTGTCAAAGCGTTCATAAAGCTCTGCCACAAAGTGTTTCCAAGCAATATACCCTTGATGAGAAGTTTTTCTCCATTGCCACCATTGCCAACGTTCTTGATCTAGATGGAGAACACCATACCGGAGTTTGGCCAAGTCATCTGTAATGCCGTATAAAGAGAAATAATGTTCCATTTGGGTTACCCAACCAGTGGGATCCGAGCCATCAAATTTGGTCACATCCACCCGTGAAAGGCGTAGTTCACATTGAAAGTGATGGTGCTAAAAGTTATGGGAATGAGAGGAATTTTCAGCTTCAGTATGTGGAGGTGGGTCAAATAAAGGGTTATCTATAGGGATATGCAGCTTGGTGCAGAGCGTCGAAACGAAAGATTCAATCTGGGTAGTCAGGTCTTGTTTGATTTCCTCCATTGAGGACTGCATGGTTGTATTGATGGCGACAACATTGGCACTGAGTTGTTTCACTTCTTGTTGGGTCTCAGTAAAATTATATTGCAAGGTATTGAAGCGAGCTTCCTAGTCTTAGATACGGGCATGGGCCATGATGACGAGGGAACTAAAATGGGGCGGGGGGGTCAAACATTTTGCTGAAAAATGATATGTATGAATATGATAAGGGTGAAGAGATGAATGCAATGGAATAGGTCTCAAATAATGGTGCAAAAATTTCCAGTTTTTATTTATTTATTATTTTTTTTACACCTGCGGAGTTATACTCCGATCTGAAGAATACTACAGTGATGAAATGCCCAAATGCTTAGCCAGGAAGAAATGTGTAATTATTTGGCAACCCAAACACAATTGCACGACAATAGATATTATATGTTTTAATTTGATGTTTTTGTCCCCAAGGGTTAGGTATTCAAGGGTTCTATAGACAAGGGTTTTCCCTGTGCTATAGCTCTCTGATATATGTGCGGGGTCCAACAGTAGTATTCGGCCCAATATCTCAGGGCACTAACTAAGGAGGCTAGATCGTGCCCTTATCCGTACTACCCGACTACCCAGGTACTAGAGAATATATTTCAAAGTATTGTTCTCGGTGGCACTATAGTAGTCAGGTGGCTGATTAGTTTATCTAAAGAGGGCTTCAGGTAATCTAGGTTGATCCGTACACATGTGTTGTCTGATGCGCTACTGCTCGAAGGGGTACCGACAGGGGTTACAAGGGTGGCCAACAGATGTGCGCTTAAGTACCACTTGTATTTACTGCGTGTATGAATCCCTCAACCGCGCTTTTATGTGCATAATGATAGATCTCTGTGGCTTAAAGATGCTAGAATACGTCTCTACCCTAAAAAAAAATTTAACCCACAATTTTTGCCGAGGAAAGTGCTCTGATACCACTTGTAATATACCAGATATAAATAGTATGCAGAACAGAAATAAAATGCTAGAAATGGCAGAATAACAACAATATAACTAGAACAATCACCACAATAACATTGAAATGATATAAGAATAACAACAGAAATAGCACTTTGATTATGAGAGCAATGTTCACAGGCCTCTTCAAGGGGACAACCTCCAGTCGAGCAGAGGTCTATTACAATAATATCCAAGCTAGGGTTCTCATACCCTCGACTCCTATTTATACTAAATATGTCTATCAAAACAAGCATCTAGAGGAAGATCCTTCTAGAAGCAGAAGCTTCTATTAGGTCTTCTTACATTCGACTTATTCTATTTTATTGCAAGGCCTTATTAATGTTGACCTTTATTACATCCGAATATATTGTTCTACCTATGTGCAGGTTAGGACCCTAACAATACGAAACGTGACTTATAAAACATAGAGAATAAAAACCCAATATTTTTTTCACTATAGTGCATGTTGGATCAAGATAAGTACTATACATGTATATTTATTTTTTCAATGATCCTATTGAAACACTTATGTATATTTTCATAAGAATCAGATCTATGGAAAGAAGGTATCTTAGCCTACTTTCAAACAATTTTGTGTTGTTATTTAAAATTGCAAGATAATATTTTTTCCATTAGATTAAGATATAATAAATAATTAAATGCATGTAATAAATAATAAATAATAACCTCACCATTTGTTTCATTGTATTGTATGCCATATCATCATTAGTATTTTACATGGATTTTGTTTTTGTAGTTATCTCATTTGAATGCTTTAGTGTATCTTTGGAAGACTCTAATATTTTGAAGAATATAGTTTTCTTTTACTACTAAACTATTTCAGCTTGATGCTTGTCTATAAATGACATGATCAAGGAAGATTATTAAAAAATAATCCACATAAAATATATGGACAAAGGGAGTGCGACGTGCTTACAAGAAGAATTATTGTTGTTTTAAATCCATGGAGAAAACATCGCTGCCATATGGTCACGTCAAAATGTTGCTACTCTGAAAAATGCACCATTAATTTGATACACTTGTTTTCCATTATTTTTTATTTGGTAGTATATCCCATTTAACAATAGATAATAGATAAGTGGAGTTTTAAAATAGAAAATAAGTGTAGGTCCATATAGTGGACAACGTGTACACAAATCCTTTGTCCCTTATTATTAGTCCCTGCCGTAGGCGTAGAGGGACTATAGCGATTGATAAATAGTTGACTTCATATTAGTCTGTCCTTTGACCACAAATATTTCCATATTATCTATTGTTGGAACCAAGGAACTGAAAACATCGATTTTTATATAAAAAAAAAGTACTATATTTGTCATGATATGATTGGACAAGGGATTGGAGGTCTTATTGCTGGCTTCGCTATTCCCAATGTTATATATGTTGGCATATCCAAAGTATTTGATCGTATATGGTATTTTTTGAATCATATATTTTGTTATGCATTCGTCGATGGTGGATTAATGCTAGCATTAATTCAAATGTTTGGTTTAGCATTTTATGCTAGGTAAATTTATGGCAATGTTTGATATGGTGGCATATCCAAAGTTTGGCTTTCCAAAACATTTAGTGGTGTTCAAACTATTGTTACACAAAATATAATTTTTCTTTTTGGGATACGTCAGAGTCCTGCCACATTGAATTTTTTTCTTAAATGTTTACAGTGCATTTTTTACAGACTTAAATGTTTACCTAACAGGCTTGGTAGTGTTGAATGGTTACTTAACAGGCTTGTTACAAGACATTTTCTTCTGTTTTTAAATTTTTTATGCTCTAGCGACGTTGCTGGTTCGGTGGTCCATGCTTTCTTTTTGCATGCCACTGATTTCTTATTTGCATGTTGTCATTGTTCTTGCTTGCTTGTTCATGTTGTTGCAGTTTGGATGTTTGGGTTTTTGCAATCGCGATTGGAACAACATTTTTCCTAGGGGGGGTGGTTGCTGCTTTCTTCTTTCTTCGTTGTATGCTATTTATTGTTGCTTGATTCAACTTTGCAAGTTACCGGTCCTGCGCTTGCAGTTGGGCCTTTTAGTGCTTCTTAGTTGGGTTCTTGTTTGGTGCTTGTTCTTGTTTGGCCAGGGTTTGAAAATGTTGGGATGTTGCATCTGTGGTTGGATCTTTAGTCACATTTTGTTTTTCACTGCAGTTTGCATAGAATACTATTAAGATAAAATAACAGACAATAGAATTGCAAGCGATGTAAATTGCATTTGTTACACATTGAAGCAAAGTTTGTTGGCCTCAAAATATATTTCATGGTTGCCGATGCTTTTTACATGGATTCTATGTTACTATGGTTTTATAGTTATGACAATGACTTTTGTTGTGTGGGAGATATAGCTGTTGTCTCCCTTTTACTTTCCTGATGTAAACTGTGTTTGACTCTAGTTTTTCACGTTTATGTGGTCATTCTGAGCGACCGCCGTTCGGTCGCATAGTTGGCCACTTTTATGGACGCGGCTTTGTGAATAGGTTCTCTCGGACTATGACAGGTCGTGTTCGGTGTATACATTAACTTTCCTAAATTAGTTTTCTTCAAAAGAATCCCAGGTAGAAGAGAATGCAATTTATGAAATTATAGGTTCCCTGGACCGCAAAGCAGTCATCCCATACTAAGCCAGTTTTTTCATCGCGGGTTGATAGGGTAGGCGGCTGAAAATTGACAATAGGAGAGTTCCACGATATAAAAATTGACAGTCGGTCAGCAACGAGAGTTTCACTATCATTCGAACCGACTGCAGTTGGGTTCCATACTTAGCTAGTATTATGGACGCGCCTTCGCGGATAGGTTGTATCGAACTATGGTGTATACATTATCATTTCCGAATTAGTTTTCTTTAACAGTAGGGCTCCTGGACAGAAAACGTTTAAATTCAAATTATAGGTTTCCTGGACAACATAGATTAAACATAGGAAATATTTAATTTTATAGAGTAGATGTATACAGCCTGCACAGAGCCGTCATCCCATACTTAATCAGTTTTTGCATGGTGTGTTGTCAGGGTAGGAGGATGAAAATTGACAATCAGAGACTTCGACGATATAGAAATTGACAATCGGACTTGCGAACTATTTGAATTTGAAGGCCGTCATGTCCAAAAAAGTTAACATTGTCGAAATAGTTTACTTTATGTGCGTTTTACATACCCTGGTTGACAAAAAACACACAAAAACAATAGTGAGAATTTTTTGGATCGCGGGTTCTTGGGATGGCGGGCTCTAGGTTCGGTCCCTATTGTTTCGTGTCCTACAAATAACATGGACAGTTCCACGATATACAAAATGAAAATCGGGCTTGCGCACTATTTGAATTTCAAGGTCTCTTGCAAAACAAATATCATTCTCAAATCACTTTTCTTTGCATACGTTTTACATACACTCGTGAACAAAAACAAAACAATAGTAGTAACGTTTGTTACATAGGGCTCCATCCCTGCTACCTTCTACGCTTCCCAATACACATTAAATATGATTTGAAAAGTTAGAACTGAGAAGACAGGTTCGAAAAGATGGGCTTTAATAACTGGAAAGATCGAGGACATCTCCAATTAAAATGAATAGACAGGAAAATATTATGGGATCTGGTAATTTGTTTTTGCCATTTTAAATTTGTGAAATTATTATTTTATTTTTTTTCCTTGTGCAGTTTTAGTTTTCTTTAAAGCTTCAGCATAGTTCATGAACATGTTGATGACATAGACCTTGATATCATGTCCCTCTTTAATATTGTGCATTTTGAAATGATGGGCTTTAATAACTAGAGGACATCTCCCATTAAAATGAATAGACAGACGGATATTATGGGATCTGGTAATTTCTTTTTGCTTGCATTTTGAATTTGTGAAATACATTTTATTTTATTTTTTGCTTGTGCAGTTTTAGTTTTCTTAAAAGATTCGACAAAGCTCACGAACGTGCCACTCACAGAGGCCTTGATTTCATGTCCCTCTTTAATATTGTGAATATCTTAGATGTTAGATTTTAGAATCTGCCCGGATATGGGAATTTTGATACATGCTGGTAATCACTATTGAGCATACATATTAAAAAACATTGGCATTAATAAGTGAAACTATCGAAAATATCTGTCATTAAAATGAATCAACACAAAATCTATGGAAGACCATCCAAACTTTATTTTAAATAATTATTTCCATTACTCTCTATGATCAAAGAGTTGTGCTTTAGGGTGCCTTAGTTCTAATGTTCCTGGCCATGCACATGTAAGACAACTTAGAGATGCGATTGACGAGCAGATGAAAGAATAGAGCCCGGTTTTATGTGACGTGAGCTTTGAGTAAAAAAAAAACTCTATTATACAAAGAGAAACTCAGATAGGATGAAAAAAACAGAACAAGTATGTTCTGGTTGGTGTTCTCCCTGTGTTCGATGCTTTGGTTCGTTGAAAATGTTGGCTGGAGATTTGTTGGTTGAACTTATTTGTTTTATTGATGGGAATTGTAATGGATTTTGAGGTCAGGTGCAAAATAGTTCTTCGTTTATCTATATAGCTTCTTCCAACAACACAGATTTGACAATTGTATCGAGTTGTACATATTGCACAAATATTTTTCTACCTCGGAGGTAGGTAGTAGAAACTGTATGGGTGGATAAAATGACATATTATCACTACAAATTTTTTTGTTTCATAGTATGATGACCTACATGTGGGTCTGGTAGCCGTCTTGACAGAAATCTATGTTCTTTGTGAAATTTTGTTTGGTTTCCTCTGGATGTAGTTGCAGACTCTACATATTTGGCGTCACCTCTGAACATTCCAGACCTTTCTATGGGATACCATATCTCCATGGCTATGAAGAAAGATATATTCTGATGCCATCTACAACATTTGATACACCTGCTAGACCCGTTCTGGTGCATTTTTCACCATTTGAGGCACTTGTCACACCTCTACTACCCGAAAAATTTATGTACCTCAAAAGAGTTAATTTTTGTGTTAAGAACCAAATATCAATATAGCATAGAAAAACCTCAGAAAAAGTACTCAACACCTTGAAAAAGAGATAATTTCAGATAATAAGCCTCTTCGAGGCGACAACCTCCTTTTACCCCACTTAAATGTTCAAGTACAAGATGATTCAAAATGAAAATGTCTCCTTGGTATATATAGGAGACTAGGAGGTATAATTACAACTAATGGCCTAAA